>JAUELC010298798.1:0-15328 GCA_031471745.1 Cryptochiton stelleri
CCGCCTATTACATTGTATGGCGCATCAGTATACAATCTCGAAAAGGTTAAATTAAATAAACGGTAGCTTGAATGGAAACAAACATTTCGGACGAGGATAATTTTTTTCTACCTTCAACAAATTTATATTATGATGTGAAACCATACACATATTAAAATTATCTCACCCAATGATAGCGTTGTGGATCGTTTTCTGATATCTACTATCATATTCTGAGATCAGGTTTTAATTAGATTAGTTGTCAAGTTATATCGATGTCCAAATCTGTGATGAACTAGGCTAATATACATATCAATTTTAAAAAAACTACATCCATGGACCAGTGTGATTTATCTGTAGAAATATCTGTAGTTATATTGTCGGATGCAGTCCTGTTATTTCGGGTCTATTCCTGTAAAGGTGGTTGTACTCCTACATTATAAGGCTGGATAAAGTCCTGTAATACCAGGTATAGTCCTGTAATAGTCTTGTAATGTCGGGTGTAGTCCTGCTATATCTGATGTAGTCCTGTTTTGCCGGGTGCAGTCCTGTAGTGTCGTGTGTAGTTGTTTCCTGTTATGCCAAATGTAGTCCTGTAAAGTCAGTGAAGTCTTTTAAATTCGGGTGTCGTCCTGTAATGACGGGTGTAGTCCTGGAATGTCGGGTGTAGTCCTGTAATGTCGATAACAGTCCTGGTATGTCCAGTAAAGTCCTGTAATGTCGGATGTAGTCCTATAATGTCGGGTGTAGTCCTGTCTATATGTCGGATGTAGTCTTGTAGTGTCGGGTGTAGTCGTGTCCTGCAATTTCGGGTGTAGTCCTGTAATCTCAGATTTAGTCCTATAATGTCGGGTGTTGTCATATAATGTCGAGAATATTCCTGTAATATCCAGTGTAGTCCTATAATGTCGGACGTAGTCCTGGAATGTCGGGTGTAGTCCTGTAATGTCAGGTGTAGTTCTTTAATGTCGGGTGCAGTCCTATAATGTCGGGAATAATCCTGTGAAGTCAGGTGTAGTCCTACAATGTCGGGTGTAGTCCTGTTATTTCGATGTAGTCCTGTAGTGTCGTGTATAGTCGTAGCCTGTTATGCCGAATGAAGCCCTGCAATATCGGGTGTAGTCCTGTCATGTCAAGTGTAGTCCTGTAAAGTCGGGTGTAGTCGTATGTCGTCCTGTAATGCCAAATGTAACCCTGTGCATAATTAGCCAGTATTCATAGCTAAAGTGTATCATAATGATGTTTTGTCTAGACCACCTTTGTTGGTACCTTTATTATTTGCTTAGTGAAGATAAATGCATCATATATTTATCTTGTCGATTATATGATGACTGTAACAGTTCTTATGTCATCATTGGAAGGTTTCGCGATAATAAAACCCTGGAATAAAAAGAGGATAGAATAGAAATCGCATGATCACATAATGTAAAAGAAGTCCCTTGGACAATAGGGTTTTTTCCAACACCCAATTCCACAAACCCAACCAAACGTTTTCAAAAGATTGTTTCCGTCTTAAATCTAATTTAAACGAGTGACAACTGTATTAAAATTCTACATCGCCGCTGATCAAAGGCCCCGAACCGCATTCAGGGATTCTACAGAAAATAGGTTTTGTATTCGCTCTGAAGTCACGAGAAGAATTGAATCAAATGTAGATGAATGTGCAGGGGTCTTTAAAATGACTGGTGCTCACCACGTCTGGGATTTACATTCATATATACCTCTGACCACTTCATCTATCTCTCTGATTGTTTCCATGGAATTCCGAATGGGCCTAGCCGGTTTTTAGATAGGTCTTTAATAGATTTATACTAATGACATCACGTTTGGTGGCGTTAAGATTTACTGAGAACGTGTTTGGATATTAAGGCGGATGTCGAAGCGTAGACCATCTCCAGACTTATCTAGTCACATTGCACTATCGATCTTTTGAGACATTTGAGAAACCTGAGAAATTCAGAATGGTAAGATAAATGGGCAAAATTTGTCCATTTATCTTGCCATTCTGAATTCCTGAGGTTTCTCAAATGTCTACTCTACTAACAGAATAACTCCATTTAATTACGACTAAGGAAAAGCTTTCATATGAGATCTACAGCGGCTACTTACTTTATATTTACAAACAAATACCATTGATGATATAATGGGGTTCTGAGGTTTTAACAAAACAACTACAATAAACGTCGCCTGTTTGGGTGGATACAGCTTGAGATTTGTTTTTAAGGTAAGACTTACTGTGTATCTATTGAGATCACATTAGAATCTGTATTTAACGTCGGGTGAAAAATAGTATTAGTTCATCTGTGCTATTTACACATAAAACACATGGTAGACTTAAATCGCTATATAGTTTTAAAAGTTTAACTGATTTTTCTTTCACCAGTAGATAATCATAATTACTTTCCCGTAAAACCCTCTCATGAGGTTTTTTTTTCTCTACATTTGCAGCTTTTCTGTTGGAAGAAAAATGTGCAAATTAATGGATAAAACTCGAAACGTGTTAAATTCAGTTCTTAAAACAATGTAGTAGTGTTTTTTTTTTAAATCTAATGTAATTCTTATAAAATGTTGTCAACTAAAACTTGACTTTCTAGTATCAAATGATACAAAGGTTAGAAGGGTATCCAATAGCGGGGTATGCTTAAATACAGAAACGCTACACCTCCAAAACCAATTTTTTTTTTGTTTAACGGGTACTTCGAAGTTTTCTTCAGTATATTTGAACATTTTCTATTAATTACATAATAAGCATTTTATAAAATGACATGCATTATACTTCTGAATAACGGAGTAATGTTTTGGAAAATATAAATAATAATCCTAGGATAGTAACCAAAATAAACTACACCGAGACAAATTAATCCTTGGAGATGGAATGGCGTGTCGAACGAGAAACATTTCTTCCTTCAGGCAGTTTATACCATGACGTGAAAGCGTACACATTGTAATTAGCCTTCTCAATGACAAGCCATGCATCATTTGTTGAAATGTGATATCGTGTTCAGAAAATGATGACCTCTTAATAAAATTGTTTTGTCAAATCATACTGGTGTCCAGACTGAAGCGAAGTACCCACATGTGCATTTACATACAGCCTTAACGAGCACATCAACGGCTCTGCACATATTTACGTATGTCCAAAGATACATCACACTGGTACGGGGATTTCGACTAATTAAAAACCGATAAATCAGCTCATGTTCTCTGAAGATAATCTCTCGCAGATTAACTCTTCATATATCTTCATGTATCGTTATTGACGTGATGTAGAAAATATGACAAACGTGCAAAAATATGCTCGGTTCACATGAAATGTATGCTCAACATAATACTCCTGTAAGCCTGTTTAACAGGCATACGATAATCAAACCGAGTACAAAAAAGAGTATTGTTAACAAAAATAGAAATTGACTCAATATTCTACAAACTAACGGCAATAAAAGACGGAAAGAACATTAGTCTTGTATTGGTTCGACGTTGAAACCCAATGGATACAATGTTTGAAGAGTCTTAATCCAATTAAATTCTCACTCCCAGTCATTCTGTTTTGGTTTCTTGTTCTGAAGGAAGAATTGTTTTTTCAATGGACAATATTTAAAAAATGATCAGTAACCGATAGTTCAGAAATTGATAAAAAATAATAAGCTTTTTATATGCATAGCTTAACCAAGTGTAACCCAAGTGCTCAGTAGCGGTAAGCCCAACATACACTATACCTACAAGAGATTTAATACGTACAATTTTCTGACTCACATTTCAAACCATCAGCTAATGTTCATCCTCTAAGAATCAGGGTCTTAAATTGAACAAAATATGTCTGGTTAAATCAGGCCCGTCACCCCCCTGGCTTTCCTGATTTTATACTTCCATGTACATAACATTGTACTTGGGCGGGTCAGTTACGGTATTAACTGACATTGATTCACTGAAAACAACTAATGCCGTAATGGGAGTAAGAAAGAATCACTTAATCTTCTTACACAAACAGTTTTGGAAACGTATTTAATTTACACCGTAATTACTACAAACAATTTTAATGAGGTTAACTGTATCTTTTCCAAGATTTTGGTAGCTGAAATGAGCATACTCTGAAAAATATATCAAGACCAATTAATATAAAGAGCTATGAAAGTGCGCTATCACAACATATATTTGTTTTTTTCTGCAAATATCTTTGCCCCCTGTCGACCATGGTCAAAGGCTTGTAATCGTTGATTTTTTAATAAAATATGTAATACTAATATTTTAAAAGAAAAATGATGGTTTTATTTCTTTATTATGTTTATGGCACATACCTTAACGAGAAAATAAAAAAAAATTACAAAAACAGAGACATCAGTAATTTTAAAAAAATGGTTTGCCTCTACATTATATAGGCTTAGCGGGCGGTTGGAGGGTGCTGCATGTTGCCCAGGTGATCTCAGAGCAAAGGGGCAATATGAAGCTGTTGTGGCGTCCTGTTATGTCCTGTGATTGTCTTGTATGTTGTCATTGTCTGTTGCCAGTGACGTCGGGTGTGGTTTCCTTCACGCAATGGGCTGGCACGCCGTCATATGAGTGAAATAACCTTAAGTACTGCGTAAAACCCCAATCAAACAAACTCATATGTAAGCCTAATACACATTATATATAAGGCAGGGGCAAATCAATTTAAAAACGTATTCAGGTTTGTTTTTTTCCTCGTTTAGGTATGTGCCACAAACATAACAAAAAGACACAAACCGGTCATATTTTAATAACATATTTTATTTACTATCCAACACTTACAAACCATGTGACCATGCTTACTTGCATTCTTCAAAGCTCGAAATAAAGTCTGCCTTATAACTTTTATTGAAACCATTCACTGCCGCTGTATACCTATTGTTACTGTTGTTTATAACGAGCTAGTATTTGATTCTTTCACATGGCATTTAACTATATTACTTTTATGACGATGATAACAATTTTAGTGGTTGATAAAATTACTTTTAGTTTTGGGTCGCTCTCGTTATATTCTGCATTCAAATTAAGGATATAGGTTGAATATATGTAAAAGAACCATGTGTACAGTATTTGACACCAACCATGTTCATTAATGTTTCTTGTAAAAGATGATAGTATGTGTTGAGTTTAGTTACAGCCCAGAATAAATCTCCAGTGTTCTAGGACCCTGTGAGTTTCGGGGCTTTGGCGGCCTCTGAAATCCTCGATTAGGCTATGGTTTAATATTTTATTCGACCCCCCCCCCCCCCCAGTTTAAAAACTAGTTTTAAAACAAATTCCCCTTTGCCAGCTTATTTTGTGGTTATGTCCTTTTTCATATATCTACGTATACTTATGGACAGTTTACCATGGGGGTCGTGAATGAAGTCTAATCGTCACATTATAGCCATGAATAGTGTCAACTGTGGGCATACTGCATTTAAAGAAACTCTACCAGCAAATCTATCATTTATTTATTAACATAAAGTCTATGTTGCAGAAAAATTGGCTAAACTATGTATTTTCTGACAAGACTCATTGATTTTAGTACTCCTGATATCTGTCTGATAGCCGAACTGGGAAACAAGGTAAGCGTCGCAAGGCTGATGATAATAATTTGTGACAACATCACAATTGCGTCGGGAAGATATGTCACGTATCACTTTTAAACCTACATATTCTTCTTCTGGTGGCACATACTCAGCTGGTCAACCTAAAACATGTTGTACGAAATAGCCCAATTTCAAATCTCTTTTATTATTAAATATATTAATATTACCTAGAAACTAACAGTTTACATTGTTCCATATACATTCTAGAAAGGCGACTCGAAGAGTATGAGTTTCGTTTTTAAATACAGTTTTCTTTTCTTTGTATTTTTTTTAACCGAGTAGTTTAACTATCTTTTATCTAAAAAAGATTATTTGAACTTTACTTTTTTGTGAGACATCACATTACGTTTTGCGGGCTCCACTTTACGTTTCGCGAAACCTCACTTAACGTTTAAACGCCGTTTTACTTTACGTTTTGCATCGCACTTTATGTTTTGCCTCCTTTTACGTTTTGTTTTCCATCAAGCCGTCGTTACTTATCGTGTTTATCAAACGTGTGTCTTAAAAGCCGATGCAGAATAATAGTTGTATCATAGGATGTGAGATCTTTCAAGTCGATCGGAGCTACAATCAGGTGGATCATGGCTACAATTGGTAGATCTTCGCTACAATCAAGTAGGTATTGGTTCCAATCATGTAGATCGGGGCTACAATCAGGTAGATCGGGGATGCAATTAGGTAGATTGGGACTATACTCAGGTAGATCTTGGCAACAATAAAGCAGATATAGGGTCCAATCATGTAGATCGGGGCGACAATCAGGTTGATGTTGGCTACAACCATGTAGATCGGTGCTACAATCACGTTGATCTTAGCTTCACTCATGTAGATCGGGCTGCAATCAGGAAGATCGGGGCTACAATCAGGTAGATCTTGGCTACAATCACGTCGATATTAGCTACAATCAGATAATTCCTGGCTACAATCAGGTAGATGTTGGCTACAATAAAGTAGATCTTGGCTACAATCGGGTAGATCTAAGCTACAATCAGGTAGATCTGGGCTATAATCAGGTGGATCTTGACTACGATCTCGTAGATCTTGGTTACAATAAGGTAGATTCAGGCTACGACCAGGCAGACCCTGGAACCTAGAGTGGATCCACTACGATCGTGATATGTGTCCGGAATCTAGAGTGGATCTTCCACGATGGGCATATAGGTCCGGAACCTAGAGTGTATACACTACGATCGTCATATGGGTCCGGAACCTAGAGTGGATGCACTATGATCATCCTATGGGTCCGGAACCTAGATTTGATCCACTACGATCGTCATATGGGTCCGAAACCTAGAGTTGTTCCACTACGACCGTAATATGGGTCGGGAACCTAGAGTGGATGCACTACGACCGGCATATGGGTCCGAAACCAAAAGCGGATGCACTACGATCGTCATATTGGTCCGGAACCTAGATTGTATGCACTACGATCGTCATATGGGTCCAAAACCTAGAATGGATGCGCTATGATCGTCATATGGGTCCGGAACCTAATGTAGATGCACTGACCGACATTGCAGAAATTACATATTTCCTGAACTCTAAGGGTTTTCCGTCAAACGATGCGTAACACTCCAAGGAATAATCAGTTCAAATTCCGTGTGATTTGGGTACGAAGTAATCAGCCTCTTCTCAAAATAAGAAGATCATCAACAAGAACAACAACAAGAACAACAACAAGAATAGCAACAAGAACAGCTACAAGAACAACAAGTTGAGTAAGCGTAGAAGAACCCTTCCCGGCCATAAAATAGTTTAGTTTCTGTTCAATTATGGAGAAAACATACTCGCTGATTTTGTAACCTGTATCTGTGTATCATGGTGAACATATAACGAAACGTAATATAACCCAGGCGATAGTTACATTCAAAATGTCCAGATAAAATAAAAAGTACAAATCTCCATGGTGTGTGAAATCGATGTGTGAATTGATTGTCTGGTTAAATGACCTCCACCTATTGCTGTAATGTTCGACTTGAAGTGTGATGATAGGAATTTTATTTTGTAAACTCCCCTACCAATCAAATTACACAGCAGAAAATAGATAATAGGAGGGCATTTTTTATCAGCTCAGTGACAATGTTAGAATGTTTATCAGGATTTCCAAGAGATCCAGTCTCTCAATGGGGGTAATTACCTTGAAATTACACTGCCTTACGCAAAAGTCCCACTTTTTAATTTGTTCAATTTTAATATCTTATAAGGTCACCGTTACTGTCAGTGTATCTTGGCTGAGACTGATGGTGAACTACTCGCACGGTCTAACCTAATTTCACACTTCCGCACATACCCAATCAATGGTTAACTGGCGTTGTTAATATTTCTACCTTCGTCGTGCAACCTTTTAGAAAGTCGAATCGAATCTGTCAATAATGTAGTGCACCGGAATTCACATTCCAAGACTGTGAGGAATTTTACAACACACAATAATAAGATGTTTACAATCCCCCACGTTGTGCCCGATGATTGCATAAGGTCTTTATTCTTCGCTTCGTCTTTGTTTTATTGCCTTCATAAAAATCATTACAAATATTTTTAGAATGGCATTTCGAATTACTTCTTGACAGGGGCATGTCTTGGTAGACGAGCAAGGAGAGATGCGGTTGATTATTGGCCTATTGATCGAAATGCAGCGGTCCTGTCTTACTACTAGTACCCCTCGGTACTGCTCTCTGTCTAACCCGCCAAGATAACTGCTCCAAACTACAGACCGTCTTCAGTGTTAATTGGCTAGTCAGGCACAACCAGCAATCATTTCGTACATAATGCTATAGCGTGCTACACCTTTGCAAGAATTTCGCTTATATAGACTATGTGACCTGTCTTGTCGATTCCATTGGCTTCCCGATGTCACAAGGTCATCGGATAGGGAAACAAAAGAGAACGGACTGAAGCCTAACCCCAATTCCACTTCAAAAACCTCAGTCAGTCTGGCATGATGGAGGTAAGTACTTACTCTTGTTCAAAGCCATTTGTTAAATTGCTATCAGTAGTCTAATTCTTATAGTACCCCACGAACCAGAGACCGTTGCCAAGAAATATAGCTTGCTTTTCCGATTGGCTTTTATTTAACAGTAAATGGTAATATATTGCCGAACGTTTATATTATTTCCCCGGTTCTTCGATTTATTAAACCGTGATAAAACCCAACAGAGCGTACATTACTTAAATACTTAATTGTATGTCACTTAATAGTACATGTCATCGTCTTTGCTCGTTTGTCTATAATCCTTGTAAGATTACTAGCAATGTTTCCTCATGTGTTTTCATGGTAAGCTTGTCTGAGCGCCCTATAATTATGTCTTTAGGGATGGTCGAAAAATCCATTAAGAAACGCCATGTTTTGCTATGCCGGTGTAGGTGTACGCCTGGTTTGGGAAAGATCGTACAAACAACATGGTTGATCGAGCAGGCTACCCAGTATGTCCCTCAGCCTATTTGCTCCTCACAAATTAATCTGTTCAATTTATGAGCTTTGGTTAGGAAAATATTCGTATTAAAATTCCTTTAGTTCAAATTCCAATCATTATTATAGGGAAATACCTGTCCAAAGTGTGATTAATAAGAAACATTACAAATTATTATCGCCTCCCAGCTGAAGTTGGTCGTTACATTTAAAAGTAGGTATCGTATAGTAAAACGTATACATGACCGGGTAGATTTCTTCTGGACATACATTTGTGTTCAGGTATTTCATACCTATTTCGAAAAATGCACAAAAATAGTACGGTATTATCTGTAGTAATAATACGTTTTACCTTTTTAAATCCTGTGTTATTTTGTGGCTAAAGTATTTTTTAAAATAAACTTCTTATATTGTATGGCTGTTAATTTATAAATATGGTAAAGGGTTGATATGCTTCTAGCATGTCGAACTAGTGAGATCATTCGTACAAGTGATGTAACTTGTTTAGCAAAGAAACGATTAGATTTATGACGACGAATACTATACAGACGACATATTAAATGAATTATCTTGTCATAAAGATTTCATTATAAAGTTAACCTTCAATTGTAGGTGAAATATCAGGATTTTCTTCACTCGTAAAAGCGATATTTCACTACCATTGAATAATAACACTTTTCTTTTTACACATTGGTATTACACTCCGAATTTGTTTGTGTCACATGCCTTCGTTCCTATTGTGACGTTGCATACGAATGAGTTTCATTTCACTCCGCAACATAGATATGACGACACATGGCGTTAGGTTTCGAATAACTTCACGTTAAATAACGTCATGTTTCGAATAACGTCATGCTGTTCCGCACTCGTCTGGTATGAAATTGTCATAGAAAAAGTATTTGATTTACGAATTTATCTTTGATATAAATAATTAAAATAATATTGCATTGTGAAATAGCATTGTATTGCTGTTGTGAATGGCGAAAGCGATAAGCCGCTCGAGCAATATGTATGGTATTCAAACTTCCTTGTGCAATATCCACACTATTCTTAATTTATGGCACAGAAAGGCTCCATTAAATCAATAATTAGGGACAGAGGGAAATTGTCCTGGCGTTCCTTGCTTATGTAAGATTATGTAGTATTGGCGCATACACTTTACCTCCTGTCAGGTTAAGAGCTAGCCACACTAAATATTGAATTGCCCGCAAAGAGTAGGATGGTGTCACCTTCTGGCTTGTCGGTATCCATTGATAACTCACTGTCAGTCAGCATCGCTGTCATCCCTTGGGTAAGAAGATCAGTTCTCATCGCGTCAGATTCACACGGATAGAATGGTCATTATAAATAATTAACTCTTCATGTTAATCAGTGTGAATTGTTCTTCCAATCTATTAATCATTTGAACATTGATCAACTTATTTCACCGGTCAAATCGGCCGCTTGGTCACACCAACTCGTATTGATCAGGCTTTATCTTTGACCGCAGTGAATCCATATGGCTGAGAAATAATCTGCCAGGCTGGATTACTTGTACAGAATTAGCCAGTCACTTTCGGTAAGTTTTTCTGCCCCTTTTTTGTTGGTTTTCTCTGCACAGCTAGTGTGTATTTCAAATGTGTAGCGAACATCGTAGATAAATGATACCAAAAGGTTAACAGTAAATTGGGCTTCAATTAAACGCTTTCTCCGACTTATGGTTATCCCAAGTTTGCGAATTGTGTGACTTAAGAATAAATGCCATTTTATTTGCTTATCTGTCTAAAATTTGGAAAATTGACAATTATACTCAAACATGTCCAATTTGTTCAGAATTCCCCATAATATTCCGAAGCAAAGTAAGACTGTGTCTTGCTCTATTGTTTAGCCTTTGTCTCAGCCGCTGATTTGAACGAAATGTTTAACGGGCTCAACTACGGATCTCGTACTTTAGTCAGCAGCGAAAAAGGACATATATATTGTTTACGTCATGAAAGGCTGTAGATAATACATAGTCATGGTCTGACAGACGGCTAACAATATAATTTTAAAATCTGAAAAAAAGTTATATTAACTGAGGCGGAGGTTTTTCGTAGGACTGGTAAAAGTAGGTGATAAACATGTTAAAGGGTTGAATATTTCTAACATGACGATGTTGAACTATAGTTAGACTATTCATACAAGTCATTTAGCAAAGAAAGGATTACATTTATGACTACCATACATACAGCAGATCACATATTACCTGAATTCTCTTGTATAAAAGATTTAATTATAAAGTTGTATATATCTTATCCTTAATTTATGGACTAGAAAGGAACCATTTAATCAATAATTAGTCAACCTTGTAGTTTTTAACTAAAACAAACTATTTTGTTCATGTAGGTAAAGATGCTCGAAACATCTGCTATTATCAATCTATCCAAAATAGTTAATGACTGCACCTCTGGGCAAGACTGGTGTCCATTTATGTAACTTGCGTAACAGGTATATATCTATAATTGGGTAAAAATTTAACTTTGGGACAAATTGGCAGTCAAGAGTTAATGAATTTGGGATGCATTGTTCTGTCTGTTAAAGGTTGTCAATTCTAAATGTAGGTCCTGGTGTTTCAAAATCTATGTGTGGCAGAGCAGGAGTAAATCAGTTTTGTTTTTTACAGGGCAACATCTAAATAGTTTGCAGGAACACTCTCAACTCCGTTACCTTGATAATTTACTGTGAGTACCCAAACTATATCATTAAAAGTGATTTGTTTAATCTTTCCTGCATCCTTCTGATCCGTATCCGAGAAATGTTGGCCAAACATTCATCATTATTCCGGTAAAATGCCAAATCTGTGTCACTTTTCGACCAATGTCAAATCACGAACGATTATTTTGACTACTAAATTCCTGTTGAATAGCTTACTTTTCTTTTCTGATAACACAAAGTTTGTCTCAAGTTTGTCTCATTTCCATGGGTCACCAGCTATATACCTTCATTTCCATGGGTCACCAGCTGTATACCTTCATTTCCATGTGTCACCAGCTATATACCTTCATTTCCATGGGTCACCAGCTATATACCTTCATTTCCATGGGTCACCAGCTGTATACCTTAATTTCCATGGGTCACCAGCTGCATACCTTCATTTCCATGGGTCATCTGCTGTATACCTTATTTTCATGTATCACCGGTTGTATACCTTCATTTTCATGGGTCGCCAGCTGTATACCCTCATTTTCATGGGTCACCGGCTGTATACCTTCATTTTCATGTGTCATCAGCAGGATACCTTCATTTCCATGGGTCACCAGCTGTACATACCTAGATTTACATGGGTCATCAGCTGTATACCTTCATTTCCATGAGTCACCAGCTGTATACCTTCATTTTCATGGGTCACCAGCTATATACCTTCATTTCCATAGGTCACAAGCTATATACCTTTATTTTCATGGGTCACCAGCCGTATATCTTCATCTCCATGGGTCCCCAGATATCACCGGTCATAAACCTTCATTTGCATGGGCCATCAGCTGCATACCTTCATTTTCATGGGTCATCGGCTGTACACCTTAATTTGCATGTGTCACCAGCTGTATACCTTCATTTCCATGTGTCACCGGCTGTATACCTACATTTTCATGGGTCATCGGTCATATACCATCATTTTCGTGGGCCACAGGCTGTATACCTTCATTTTCATGGATCATCAGCTGTATACCTTCATTTTCATGGGTCATCGGCTGTATGCCTACATCGTCAGGGGCCATAGGCTTTATACCTTTATATTCAGGGGTCACATGCTACCTTATTTGTCAGGGGACACAGACTGTATACCTTCACCTTGAGAGGTCAAAGGCAAAGAGAGTGTAGAGAGTTCCAATCTAGATAATTTTCTCGGTAAGCTGGTGTTGAGAGGCCGCTGCACCACCTGTTACGCAAACGGTTGAGGCCATATAGGGCCTAAATGGGAGGAAATATTGTGGTGATACCGTTTCTTGTTGTGAAGAATTTCTTCATTGGAATTTTAATGGCGGCTCCGATGCCATCTGGAGCACCTTTTCCATGCCCTGATTCCGAAATATTCTAGCTAATAGCCTTAAATTCCATCTCGGTTAAATTAACAACGGAGTTGTGTAGTGAAACTGGCGCACGAGATGCACCAAAGTGAGCAGCTTGAATTTCATTACCATGTTTATTCGCATCTGCTCCTCTGCCGCATACAGAGGCATTATGGCAAAACATAGTATAGGAAAAATTGCAAGTTTGGCCAGACTGTTAGATGACATTAATTCTGACATTAAATAATTTCATCCACCTTATAATCACGAGGAGCAGGTATTTAGATTATTTTCGTCTTGAAATATCAACTCGGTTACTGTACACTCACCTCCGTTACCGATTTCAATGTAACGGAGTTGTGGTTTTACATATCTTTGCGTTATGACGAATACATGAGACTCGCCTGGTCGGGGTGATTAAATACATGAAGAGCAGTATCAGTCTGTGTACTTTTTGCATACTTTGATTTAGAAAAAACACAACCATATTATGAAAATACTGGTAACGGAGTTTTGCAGACAATACACGAACAAATAATTAATAAATCTGTCTAATTTCCAGTTTGATAAAACAAGAAGTGAAAATGCAAAAATATAAGAAGGTGTTTACTTGCCAAACTTCCCGTATCACTTTATAAATACCAGTGTAATATCAGAAAACTTCGTTTTGGACATACCGATTTACGTGAACACCTGATGCCTAATTCCCTACTCAGGTAAAGAAAAACACAACTGTCGGCTTATACCAGGTATATTTATTTGCTAAATGTCCATATAATAATTGAGAACGAAAATTAAAAATGGGGGGCTATATATGACCTTCATTGGATAACACGAAATTGCGGAACATCAATTTTACCCATAGTTGAATTTTGACCCTGACTAGTAAGCGTTTGCTAGATGGTAAGTCATATATTTGTGATAAAACCTTCTTCTAAGGGCAACGGGCTGATATCCCATATATTAAGATAGGAGAAGTTTGAGTGAAAACATATTTCTTTCCAAGAGGTGCTACATTGCAAAAATGATTGAAGGCCTACTCCTCAATTCTCTGTTTTAAAAAATTGGCGCGTAGCGCTTCTTTGGTTTTCTCTAAAATACATTTAAAATACTAATCTTAGATATATGGAGATAGGATAAGTTTGAGTGAAGATATCTACAATTCCAAGAGGTGCTACTTTGCGAAAATGAGTGCACTGTGTTCTTTAACTCTTTAATTCTCCTCTTTTTTTAAATTAGCGCGTAGCCCATATATGAAAATAGGATAAAACCGTTGTGTGAAGGGAGTTGGATATTGGATATTCAAGACATTCGCGTATGAGAATCACATTTGAATGTCTTGCGAGTGTCTTGCCAATGTCTTGTGAATGTGTTTTGGATGTATCTTTCACATTCGAATGTCTTGCAAATATCCTTCGAGTGTCTTGCGAATGTCTTGTGAATGTGTTTGGATCTCATACGCGTAGTTAATATAGAGCAATGTACTTATTGTCGAGTTACCTCCCCTTGATTTTGTGAGTTATTATGTTTGTAGGTTCGTTTTTCCACCACCATACATAATAAGGAAGGGTTTGTGAGGAGAAATGCGGAGGAATGCGTTACGCGTGCTGTACGCCCACTAGGTGGAGCTAGTGTATGTGGTGTGGTGCGCATACGCGTGACCTTGGATGTGATGCTGACATGGTAGTTTTTGAGTGTGGTGTGATGACTTCATAGTGATGACGTATTCACATCTGCTCGGTCCACAGAGGAGGGATAATGTGATTTTAAGCAAGTAGTGTTGGGTCATGGAGTGGAGCGTGCACTCGGTTGACCTTGCGGGTGATGAGACAGGTTCGGTCTGTGACTTTATGGGTGATGACGTCATAGTGGCTGGTTAGAACCGGTTTGATCTGGTTTGATCTGGTCTGGTGTCGTCCAATAAGGAAGGGCTTGTGCGTTATTATGTAGTGCGGTGCAAGTGCGGTGGAGCCATCACACCACTAACGCCACCTAGCGGCGGTTCCCCATTTTGCGGATACGGCGGCGCCGCAACTGCGGATCGCGCGACGCCGGCGGAATTATTGCGGATTTTGCGGCATTGTTGTGGATACGGCGACGCTGTAACTGCGCAACGCGCGGAGCCGGCGGAATTATTGCGGATTTTGCGGCATTTTTGCGGATACGGCGGCGCCGCAACTGCGGATTGTGCGGCGCCTGAGGATAGTGACGTCATCACCATGACGCCATAACACCACTAGCGCCACATAGCGGCGGCTCCAAAATTTGCGGATACGGCGGCGCCGCAACTGCGGATCGTGCGGCGCCGGCGGCATTATTGCGGATTTTGCGGCATTGTT
>JAUELC010298909.1:0-15327 GCA_031471745.1 Cryptochiton stelleri
TTATATTTTTTATTAGGTATTATTAAGATGAACTGTGTTTTCTTGATATTAATCGTTAATTTATTACACGAGAACCATTGGTATATTTTTTCGATCTCCTCGTTTATTAAGCCATTTAAAAGAACTGGGTCTTTGTTACATAGATTTACGGAGGTGTCAACTGCAAATAGAGTAAATTTTAGACGATCGGAACATGCTGGAAGGGCATTGATAAAAAGCAGAAAAAGTATAGGTACCAGGATAGACCCTTGTGGAACGCCATAATTTATGACACTGGGTTGAGAAGTAATGTTTTGTATTTGAACATATTGCACCCTTGCAGAGAGGTAACTGTGGAGAAACTTGTTAGAAGTTCCTCGGAAGCCACAATGTCTTAGTTTCTGCAACAAAATAGTGTGGTCTACCCTGTCAAAGGCCATGGAGGTGTCAAGAAAGGCAGCAGCAATGAATTTTCTTTCCTCGGGAGCTGTGACGAGTTCATCATACAGAGATAAAGCAGCAGCAGAAGTCGAGTGATTAGCTCGAAAACCGAATAGGTTAGCACATATAATATTATTGAAAGACATGAATTCCTTCATTCTATTGGCTACTAGCTTTTCGACAATTTTACTTATGCAAGGTAGAATCGAGAATGGGCGGTAGTTCTAGAATTGACTTTTCTTACCAGCTTTGAAAATAGGAGTAACTTTAGAAATCTTTAAAGAAGATGGAATAGTGCCCTCTTGAAAAGCTATGTTGATAATGTGGCTTAAGATCGGGGATATTAAGTTTGCAACAGGTTTTAGGACTGAAACTCTTATGTCATCTATACCGGGAGAAGAATTTTTAAGATCCAGAATGATAGCAGAGACTTCCTCATGTGTACAGGGGTCTAACTGAAAATCATCATACTGCTGTCCAAGAAAGTCAGCGTTATTAGAGCCAGAGTTTGGGATTGATTTGGCAAGATTGTCAGCAGTATTTGCAAAATAATTGTTGAACCCATTTGCAATATTGACAGGATCAGTGATGTGTTTACCATTATGTATGAATGAATTAGGTATATCAGATTGCTTATTTTTATTCAATAACTGATTTAGAGTTTTCCAAGTATTCTTTATGTCATTATTATATTTGTTGAGTTTATCATGGAAGTAATTACGTTTTGCTAATTTTAATGTGTGATTTAGCTTATTTCTGTAAGTTTCATATTGACTGTAACCGATGGGTCATTTTGTTTGGTATACTCACGATATAATCGAGTTTTCTCTCTTATAGATTTAAGGATGCTGGTTGATATCCAAGGCTTATAAATCTTCACCGTACGAGGAGATTTTGACGTAATAGGAAAGCACTCATCGAACAGTGACGAAAAATTCTCGGAAAATGTATCGAAAGCTAAGTCTGCTTCGGTAACAGTTTCAAGATGACTCCATTTTTGTTTGCTGAGTTTGTCCTTAAATAGATTTTTCTGAGTTGTATTTATTCTACGAAAATTTATTGTATGTTTAAGATTCGGCTTATTTGTTTGTAATTTCTGAAAATGAAAGACTGGAAAATGATCAGTCGTGTCGGTGTGAAGAATGCCTGAGTCTATGAAGCCTGGTTCGTGAAAAAGTTATCTATTAAAGTGGCTGAATAAGATGTAACACGGGTAGGTTTAGTTATGGTAGGATAAAAATAATAAGACATAAGATGCAGAAATTGTTGAGTTGGGCCATGTTGTTGAGATTTAAGCAGATCTATGTTAAAGTCGCCAAATAAAATACAGTTCTTCTTTTATGGTTTTATGTTTGCGAATAATGATTGCAGACGTTCAGTGAATAAATTAACATTTTTACCTGGTGGTCGGTAGAAGGCTCCCACTAGAAAAGATTTTTCAGCATATTCTATGTCCAGAAATAATGATTCCAATTCGCCATGATCTTCAAGAAACGATAGATTTTCATTGATCATTACATTATGGATAGAGGTATCTGCATATAGCGCTATACCACCTCCACGTCTCTTTCGTCTACTCAATGAGAATTGTTGGTATACTTGGATGCCATAAAGATGCTCGACACTAGGCTCCAACCAGCTTTCTGTAATTGTTATAACACTAGAATGATATCTTAGGTTTTGTAGGAGTCCAACTATTTCGGATTTTTTTTCTTCTCAGGCTTCTGGCATTGATGTGTATAAAAGATATTGTATTGTTCTTTGTTCTTCTGATGGGCAGTCATCAGTAATGTAGGACTTTTCATCAGATTCGATTAACTTGATAAGATTAAAACAAAAAGATTCGAAATGGGGAAATCGCTGTGCATTTGACTTGATTGTTCCACTTCAGGAATCGAATGTATTCAAATTGATTGTTCTTTATAAAGGGTAAGATCGAAAGGATGGAATTACTTCCGTTTACTTCATTTTCACACATTGTTAAATTGATGAAATTAATGAGACTTTAGAAAACAAATTTTAGACTGTGCACACGACTTGAGCGAATACATGAAAAGACAATAGCATAAATAATGCAGGGAATTCAAAGGCGGACATGTGTAAGGTCTGGCGATGAAGTTACAGTGACAAATTATTTTTATCCATTTTGAGGTTATTTTTTTTTTGTATCAAAATATAGTAACTATATGTTTGTTTGTTTGATTGGGGTTTTACGCCGTACTTAAGGTTATTTCATTTATATGACGGCGTGAGTAACTATATAAATAAACAAAAACATATATGCCAAAAATAGATCATGTTGACTATAGTTTATATATAGAGGATATTGGAGAGTGGAGTTTGCTTGTTTGTTTGATTGGGTTTTATGCCGTACTTAAGGTTATTTCACTCATATGTTGGTGTGCCAGTCGAATGCGTTAAGGAATCCACCCTCGATGTCACTGGCAACAAACAATGGAAAGATACAAGACAATCAAGGTGTATTCATAATACATGGTGCAATAAGACGAAGTGTGAAAATTTACAGGGCTAGACGCAACAAACGGATCAGCTTCGTGTTGCCCCTTAGCTTTGAGAGCACCAGGCCAACAGAAGGCTCCCTCCAACCAATCGCTTCCATACATTTTGCTCTAGTGGGTGGTGCAGAGATAGCCACCAGTCAGGTGTTATAACAAAGTGTAGAATCAAAAGGATTTATCGATGGCAATGAAGCATCAATTTTTCGAGTGAAAGATATCCTGGTATTTCTTTCACATAAAATTAGTAAAGAGATATTTTCCACTTCAAGTCATGTTAACATATTAACTTGCTAACCGGCCTTCTACACAAATCATAGGTTCCGTTCCCAACCGTTCCCAGCCTGCAAAATGTTTGTAACTATTGCATTGCTAGTAGGCTTATATGTTATTTCTACAGGAGAAGCGGCGTATCATGGTGCAGTAGGCAGAACCCCATTTGGCCTGCCTATATTGGCCGACGAATTCATCCCTCATAATCCTTTCCACAAAAGAGTCACATAAACAATAAAGAAGTAAGTTTCTTTTGAATATCTCGTGATAATGACTTATTTATCGCATTATGGGGTACTACCTACTGAACCATGATACCCCGCTTCTCCTGTAGAAATAACATATAAGCCTACTAGCAATGCAATGGTCCCTGTAGGGCTTTATTCCCGCCATATTTTGTAATCTTGTTTTTGTCTATTGTTATGGTGAATAAATAATCAATCAATCAATCAATGACAAAACTTGGTAGGCCATATGGTGCGGTCTTAAACGAAGAACCCTGTCTTGTGCATGTGCCTTATACACTCTTCACTGTCTGGCTACGTTCCGTTTACGGCAGTGAAAACAAATGATATGGCATATTTTGGTAAAATGTTAAACAAAGGCCCTTTCTCAATTTCTTGTCAGTTGCATGTTTAATAGATTTCGCATTCAGCAGCTAAATGTGGCTTCTACATTATCTCACTCGAGAGTCATTTGTGTTTTTATACGGTAACTTATCACATGAATGAGATCAACTTGTTACAAGACACTGTCTCCATCGCAATGCCATGGTGTTGACCATTGACATAACGCTATTTGTACATTGCTGTGGTTTAACCCATTTACAGAACTGAACTGGTGCATCGCTGTGGTGTAAACCATTGTCAGAACTGAATTGGTGCATCGCTGTGGTGCTAACCACCGACATAACTGAATAGGTGCATCGCTGTGGTGTCAACGATCCACAGAACTGAATTGGTGCATCGCTGTTGAGTTAGGCATTGACGGAACTGAATTAGTGCATCGCTGTGGTGTTAACCATTGACGGACATGAATTGGTGCATCGCTGTGGTGTAAACCATTGCCAGAACTGAATTGGTGCATCGTTGTGGTGCTAACCATCGACATAACTGAATAGGTGCATCGCTGTGGTGTTAACCATCCACATAAATGAATTGGTGCATCGCTTATGTGTAAGCCATTGGCAGAACTGAATTAGTGCATCGCTGTGGTGTTAACCATTGACGGACCTGAATTGGTGCATCGCTGTGGCGTTAACATTGTTAAAAACTGAGTTAGTGCATCGCTGTGGTGTTAATCATTGACGGAACTGAACTGGGGCATCGCTGTGGTGTTAACCATTGTCAAAACTAAATTTATGCATCGCTGTGCTGTTAACATTGTTAAAACTGAATTGGTGCATCGCTGTGGTGTTAACCATTGTCAGAACTGAATTGACGCATCGTTATGGTGTTAACATTGTCAAAACTAAATTGGCGCATCGCTGTGGTGTTAACATTGTCAAAACTGAATTGGTTCATCGCTGTGGTGTTAACATTGTTAAAATTGAATCGGTGCATCGCTGTGATGTTAACTGTCGACGGAACTGAACTGCGGCATCGCTGTGGTGTTATCCATTGTCAAAACGGAATTGCAGTATTGCTGTGGTCTTAACCATTGTCAGAACTGAATTGGCGCATCGCTGTGGTGTTAACCATCGGCATAACTGAATTGGGGCATCGCTGTGGTGTTAATTATTATAAGAACTGAATCGGTGCATCGCTGTGGTGTTTACCATCGTCAGAACTGGATCGGTGCATCCATATGGTGTAAACTATTGTCAGAACTGAATTGGTGCATCGCTGTGTGCAAACCATTGCCAGAACTGAATTGGTGCATCGCTGTGGTGTTAACATTGTCAGAACTGAATTGGTGCATCGCTGTGGTGTTAACATTGTCAGAACTAAATTGGTGCTTCGCTGTGTTGTTAACAATCGCCAGAGCTGGATTGGTTCATTGATATGTTGTAAACTATTGTCAGAACTGAACTGGTGCATCGCTGTGGTGTTTACCATTGTCAGAAGTGGATTGGTGCATCGCTATGGTGGTAACCATTGACATAATTGAATTGGGGCATCGTTTTGGTTTCCGTGAAATAATAACAGAATCTTGCATTACTTTTTACCGTACTGCAAAAAATATGTATTTTTCTATTTGGCGTGTTGTATCATGAAGTATACTACTAACCCGTTTAAAAGTAGGTTAGCTTTCAGCCTTATGTCAATGTAAACGAGCAAAAAGTTGTTGTAAAGGCATACTTATAAAATCTACTAGCTATGTCGAAAGCTAGTAGCCTACTCTGTGCAAATATTCACTGTACAAACTAGCAACGTTAACATCAGTTTGTTTGGTTTAGAAACCAGGGTGTTATATGACCGAACATTATGTTCTTCATTCTAAATCTTAAAGTACATACGAACTCTTGGACAAATTGTGTGAAAAACACCCTATTGAGATCCTCTTTGATGTACGACAAGGGTTAAAGTCGCCTGGCGCACCTGAGGTATATGAGGGAGTCATACTTATGGAATGTACTTACACTAAATGGTAGTCAGTACTCAGTACAAACGTCTTAGACAAATAGCGGGAATAGAATAATTCCCTCTGATAAGTTTCACAAAGTAAATTGATGACTCCAATAAAAGATGCATGGTGATTAAATATTTAATATTTTAAAACCAATGACAATGGTTTAAAATAACCCGAAATATTGAATCAGTATGCATCCATATGTATCTTACTGGAGTCGGAACTTACTTATTTAACAAGGTTAACGTTGATTTTTCTTTAACGGATTTCTTGCCAAATTGATCAAGTCATTGTTCTGTACAGAATCACAACCAAATAGCGTGGACACAATATCCGTAGTTATAAGTACCTGCGTTCTAAGTGGCTACATTGAGTATACTTATTTAATTGTATAGATACAGCTGAAAGTCAGTACAAATTTATACAAGAAGAGTAAACATCACTTTTGTTGGTTTCGCTACTAGGCTGTTCAGATAATTATAGAATATCCTTAGTCTTTACCAAAAAGCTAAACAAACAACAAATTATTCTACTGACGATGTGTTATCTGATTGGATGTTGAATGTCAATAGACACCAGTGTGTTATCTGATTGGATGTTGAATGTCATTTGACACCAGTGTGTTATCTGATTGGATGTTAAATGTCATTTGACACCAGTGTGTTATCTGATTGGATGTTAAATGTTATTTGACACCAGTGTGTTATCTGATTGGATGTTAAATGTCTTATGACATTATATCAACTCAAGCTTTAAGTACGCTGCACCAATTAATAACAAAACAGCGTGAAATTAAAATTGATTGGACTGAGCTATTTGTCTGTTATGAAATTGTACATTGAGAAACATTTCACTGTCTATATCAAGTTTAAAAACTTTAATTGGTAAAAACGTTTGCCTGTATGAGTTGTATATGTTGATCTTTGAAAGTTTTTAAAATGTACTTTGTAGATTTTTTTTACATTTTTAGTCAAAACAACACCAAAGTATGTTTTGAAAGTCATTATCGGGTAGAATCGTATTTGCTTTTGATTTGTGGCTGCCTTTAGCTTTGTCAGCTTCCGGAGCTAGATGTCGATCAGTGCTATTCTGTGAGAGAGTTGTTAAGCCGGAAGTCTGGATTCAGCACACAGCATCATTGTGCTGGTAAACAAGCTCGGTCTGCTCTTGGGGCAAACTTCCGCAATTTTTCACACACACCGTATTTTATCCAGGAATCATGTACTGTAATCTGATTATGAAACTTATTTTTCCGGCTACCAGGCTTCCGCTGGCTAATAATGTCTGTCAAGGATGGATCATACTTTTCAGAGGGCGTCTATCTCTGAGCTTGGTAGTCATATGAATAGGTAATGCCAATTTAGGATTCTCCTTACCTTTACGTAACGCCACCCCAAGACTTTTTGTCTGATGAATTTCAAGTCTGCGTAAACCTCGTCCTCATATGGGTTTCTATCGGGTGAGAATATTTTTCTCCATGTTGCTCCTAACCTTCGTTAGATTCCTCGATTGCTAACTATTTCCTCTGTTTGATTGGAAAACGAAAGAATTGATTTTCTTGGTGTCTTGGTTGTTTTGGAGAGCTGAAAAATACTATCATTGGAAACGCTTTGTGCGCAAAGAATATATTCTTGCTCGATTAAACTCTTGTCGGGGTCGCCTTACTATAATGCTATCGTGTTTTGATAGATATCCAATTTAAAGTACAGGTGAGATCCACTCTCTTGGACTCTGGAGATATACTTTCCCGAACCGTATTTAGAATAAAGATCATTAGTTTAACGGGGTCACGGGGCCCACGCCGTGGCTCAGTGGTTAGGGCTTTCCACTGCTGATCCTCTATCGATGTACCGCAAGAGTTAAATTCACCTAATGGACATGAGTTATAGGAGAGTCATCTCCTGTGACTCCGGCTGTCGTGGACTGGCTTTCCCGGTTTCTTCCCGGTTTTCAACCGGCTTAGGTAAGACAGGGTAAGAATTGGATTATCCTTCGTCAGTTAAATAATGTACCCTTGGGTGATATACCCTTGAGTAAGACCGTAAACACCAAATCAAAGAAACACATTAGCTTAAATGGAGCTCTCTACCAGATTATTAAGGGCCCGCTGCTATTTACGTGGAGGGTATTTAATCCGCAACAAAGCATAAAACATTAATAACATAGAAAGACAAGTCCGTCTCAGTTTAAATAAGATTGATAAAAGGGCTACAGAAAATGGGTATAAATTTTCCACTGCCAAGGCCTTTGGGGTGCATTGATGTAAAAAAAAAAGGAAATTGCATCCAGATCCAGAACTCCGAATTTATGGACAACGCATTAACCCAGTAAAGAGGCCTACGTTTGGGAGTTGACATTTGGCAGAATTCTATCATTTATCCCCCACATAAAACTCTTACAGCTTTATGTACGAAGTCTCTTTACATAATCAAGGTTGTGTCAAGCTCCCATTAGGGTGCCAACTGATCGATACTATTAAATTTATGTCGTTCTTTGGTAAACTCAAAGCTGGGCTATGGCTGAATCTTCGGCTCATTCCGGGCCGCTATATAAAAAGTAGACACAATCCACCATCATGGTCTCCGTCTAATCATTGGAGCGTTCAGAATATCGTCTGTCTGGACCCCTTTGTGTGGACGCATACGGGCGATCCTTATACCATAAAAGGAAAAAAACTTGGTCTCTAACATCCAAAAAAACTAAAATCCTACACTGCTTACCCTACCTACCGCTGTGTTTTTGCTCATGTGCTTGTCGATTAGTTTTATCGTAGTCCTCCGAAGATTCTTTTATTGGAGCTCCATATTAAACCACGTCTGGTAAATGCTGGAAGATATTCTATATGTGTTTTGTCAGTCGTTGCCTCGGCAGGCTCTACTGCCAACAGTAGAGCACACAGGTCCATTTCTTTTTTCAGTGGAAATTTGTTGATATAAGGGATAGGTACGAAAAACAGTCCTTTAATCCGTGTCCTATAAGAACGGTTTGTTTGATAAAAATGTTGGCAATGTTATCATCAAGTTCCTTCGTCGTATCACAAAATGTCATTTTGAAAAATGGCCACGATTTGTTTTGATTGGCGGGAATATTAACAGCAGCAGGACGATCATCACCAAGATGCCACGTGAGAAGGGTACGTGTGAAAACAAACACAGAAACTTTCTTAGTGGCATTGGCATGTGTTTGGTATGATATGGGAACATCCGAGACAGGGACAAGACGTCGCGCCTCAGGATAACTAACTTGCGTTTCAGTTTTTATAATTTGAATTTGTTTTTCTTGAATAAATAAGGACAGTCTTTGGAGGAGGCAATGTTTCATTGCAGTTGCAGCATTTTAATGTTTTGTTGCATTCGAAGCCCTCATTGCCTGACTCAGCGCGACGAAAACAAACAAGACCACCTCGACACTGCGCCTTACCGTGTCCAATTTTTTTATATTGGAAACACCTTGTCGGCTTGAGAATGAAGGTATCAACCCTCATCCTGTAATGTCCAGCGAAGAGGTGTTCTGGAGGTGAAACTGAATTAAAAGTAATTTAGTTTAATGACCTGTCTATCTTTCTTGGTACTAAAGCGTTTAACGCTAGTTATCCCTTGGGATCTGAGCTCAGTGTAGATCGTTTCTTCTGAATGATACCCTTGATGCTGTTAAGGAATCTATGGGCTGAGACTGTTATCACTTATGGGAGTATCTCGTACAGTTTTAAGGTTGAGTAAATTTACAGATTGCTGTTATGTGGTGCATTCCACAAGAATGTCACCAGACCGCATTTTGGTAACATTTGTAAGTGTTCCTGCCGTTGAAATTAGAGTTTTATTTAAAAGAAATGGCGATATTTTAGTTATAGGTTTTTCTTGATTTTTACTACTAATTGTAATAAATTTTGGCCAGTTTTCCTTTTCGTTATTTAGTTCAATGTCTATGACTTCTGATTTTCTATCTTTTTCGTAATTGTTTTTTGAAATGATGTGATGCTATGGTGAGTGTAATGAAGCTTCACCACCCATGTTCCCCCACCAACCACGGAGTACCAACAAGGGCGAAACCTCCCCTGCAGATAGCCAGCAGGGGCAGGTAACGAGGGTTCCATGGGTGGTATACACAAACAGAGAACTAAACTTAAAATTGTCCACGAGTTCTCTGCTTGATGAGTGTTAGTACACCAAGCAGAGAAGCTAAACCTAAAGTTACGGTGTTCTCTACTCACTTGACCAATAAGTCACCGCCTTCTGCATTGATCCATATATTTGAATGAAGCAGAGGTTTACTTTATATCAATTGTTTGTTTGTTGTAATAATAACTGTAAACAGTTATGGTGTTACAAATATTAGATCCATGCAGGGCACGACGCGACCAACCGATTGATCAGATCGGGCCAATCTGACCGACCGTCTTCAGGGAATAGTGAGCCAAGTGACGTATTGGGGCCAGACAACCGTATGTCACCCTAGTGCCAGTCAAAAGCCCCTCAGTCACCAGGATCTCATTCTCCCCCGTCACGGGATGCAACCCACGGTTGCCTCTCATTAGTCGCCTGGTACGACAATCGGTGGAAGATGAGGAGGTCCTATTCTTACCCTGGGCCCCCACGGGGACTTATTAATACGAGGGTGATCAACTAACCGATCTGATTCATGTTTTGGTGTACACTTATTGATAATAAAAGGCATGCATTGCATCAATCTGTGATTATGAAGACGAATTCATTTTGACTGGAAGCGAAAAGAATTCTAACCTGTCAACAATCAGGTCTCAACAACAACTCCATAGAGTAAGCTACGTAGACGTCTTCAAAATTTAACTGCAAATGTCTTTATCCAGTCGCTATTCATACCGATCCAAACTGTTTTACCAATTTATTCCTAAAATAGTGAGTGATTTCAATCGGTCTACAAAATATATTTATTTGATGGTGAACTAGTGTCAACAAGCCACGGTAACTAGGCACCCAATAATAATTGACTTAGGGTGAGGCTATATAGGGTATACTATTTAAGTGGAATGCCGTTTTTCTCAAATTTCTAACAAGTGACAAGCGCAAATAAACACACACACCATCCTCTGAAAGTAGTGTTGACTCTGACAGAATGAATAAGTCTAAGCAAGAAGCTAAACGTTTGAAGAGTGTTGGAGAAGGGGTTTTCGAAGAGGATGAGAAGACTAAGAACGAAAATGACTATTCACAGATAATAACGCAATGGCTCCAGTAAATGGGTACTCCTTGTTATTACAAATGGCAGCAGAAATAATTTAAAAAATACGATTATAACGTGAAAAACACTTGAAGGGAAAATGAAGGTTATGAAAAGAGAAATAATTGAAGCTTTCAACAAACAATTAGAGGGGATTAAAACTAAAGAATTTCATCTACAAAATGAAAACGATGCATTGAAACAAAAAATAAAATCACTTAAAGACAAATATAAGGCAGATAAAGAGGAAATTACACTGGCTACCACATGTACACAAAGATTAGAAAGAACAATAAATGATCTAAAACAGTAACCACGAAATCCTCGATAAGAATATGGGGAATACAGGGAGCAATGTGTTAAAAAGGTGATACAATTATTGAGAGATGGACTGGATATAGACATTTCAAGAAGGGATATAGATGCAGCTCACCGTTTAGGACCTTACAGTAAGGATACTACCAGTTCCAGTGCTGTCATGTAAAATGTGTAAGAATATACCACAAAAAAACAAGTTACCCGACAAAGAAGAAAACTAAAGAACACGTCTTATGTAATGAAGGAGGACTTAACATCACATAACCAATCTCTTCTCATGAAAGCCAAAAAAACATATCAGAAGTATCGACAGCCTGGTCATCAAATGGACAAAATATACGAAAAAACATCCAATATGCGAATTCATAACATCACAGATATATTTGTTTGTTTGTTTGTTTGATTAAGGTTTTACGCCGTACTTAAGGTTATTTCACTTCTTTGACGGCGTGCCAACCTAATGGGTGAGGGAAATCACCCCCGACGCCACTGGCAACAAACAATGACAAAATACAAGACAACCACAGGACATTACAGGACGCAACAAACAGATCAGCTTCGTGTTGCCCCTTAGCTGTGAGAGCACCAGGGCAACACAAAGCTCCCTCCAGCCGCCCACTCACAGATATAAGAGACCCGCGTAACCTAATGCTAAATGCAGGAGAGAGTGATAGAGGTATGGGGACCTATCTGTTTAGAGGCCGCTATTCTAGTACCCCCCAGCGGCTTACCGGCCACCGCCCCGCTGCTTCAGTAGAAGTCACACAAGAGACCGTAGGCAGCCAAGACCAGCACCCTGAATAAACCACCAAAGAGGTAATAGACTGGGAAGAAGAATGGACATTCCAGTCCGCCGCTCACACACACATGTGGTGGACACTTATACTGATTCAGCCTCTGAAAACATTGATGGTTTCGATGTGGATGAGTAGTTCGGACTAGTTATGTGATTATGATAATTACTATTGTCGATTAGTTATACAAAGACTGGACATAGTCAAGTATGTCAAAGACTTCAAGTTAATTGTCAGCTATTAACACTTCTTACTCTGTAAATACTTACCTCAATATCTCAATGAATGAAACTTAAAAGCATGATCATTATTCCGTAATAAATTGAAAGTCAGCAACATTAATTTTAAAGGACCTTCCAACCGTCTCCTGTCCACAAGTATCTGGGGATTACGTATGTATACTATAAATTTGCTTTTTATATATGTACATACTGCTACTGTCTTACAGATATATTTTTTTAGAAATGAAGAGAGAACAATTAGCTTGCCTCCACTTATAGGATCATGTACATAGAGTTAGTTATTGGAATGGCTTTGAGCACTGTTTACGAGAATACATATTCCCAAACAAGATCGCTAGCTTCAATTGATATTTTTCGCGCTTATTCATATGACATTACTGGATTAAATTCAAAATATCATAAAAATAAACATTTGGTTAAACTGTCATTGGTAAAACAATGTGACCATAGGTCTGACATAATGATAACATCTGACATTATAAATGGTCAATATGATTGATACAGTGAATATCGTATCACTGAACTGTCAACGATAAGCAGACAAACAGAAACGGAGAGATGTTTTTAACTACTTTAGCTTAAAACTGTTTTGTATCGTTTGTTTACAAGACATACACTTTGATAAAACACAAGAAATCGCCATCTGTTCAGAACCGGAGCACGATATATGGAACAGTTCCTTTAGCTCAAATGCTAGAGGAGGGGCTATATTGTGTAAAACCAATATGGACTATAAAGTTCATGATGTTATACAGGATCAAGACTGGAACTTTATCATTTTTAATATGACTATTCACGAATCACAACTCACATTAGCTAATATATATGTCCCCAATAGAGATAAACCCGGCTTCTACACAAAATTACTGAGCACGATATTGAAATGGGAAAGTGCTTCAATAATTGTTTGTGGGGATTGGAACTTAGTCCTCAATCCAGAGAAGGGCACGAAAGGTTGTAGAAATGTTAAAAACCCACAAGCTAGTAAGACTGTTACAACTTATGAGTGAGAATGATTATATGGACGTATGAGGGCATTAAACAAGATAGCTAGGAGATATACGTAGAGACTCTTAAATCCGCGACAACAAGCAAGACTTGACTACTTTAGTACGTCCCCTGTCGTCTATAACGTTACCACTGCTTCTGATATTAAACCAGGCTATAAGACTGACCACTCGCACGTTTAAATCTACAAACAATGATAGCGGTAAATCGAACTGGAAACTAAATTGCTCTTTATTACCAGATGCCACGTACATAAAACTCATAGATGAAATTCAGGACACTGTTAAACAATATTCTTTTCCGTTTAACGACCTACACAACTTATCAATAATGGACACAAATATGATACAACTAGGAATAGAAGACGACCTATTTTTAGACACATTATTATGCAACATTAGAGGACAAAGGATAAATTCGCATCACTTAAAAAAGAACGACTAACATCAGAGAAAATGATCTTCAAAATGAAATTGAAAAAATAGAAAAAAACATATAGATCAAAATATTTTAAAAACATCACGTCAAACTCTGGACGAATGAGGCACATCAAAAACAGAGTTAGGAAATATTCGTGACGAAAACTTCATGGGTATTTTAGCTAGGTGTAGGATAGATTGGGAAATCTATGGGGAAAAAAACACAAAACATTTTCAAGGTTTAAAAAAAGCTTATAACACAAATAAATTAATATTAAAACTAATACTCAATAATGGAAAAGAAATACTGGATGGAAAAAGTATCCGAGAAGAACAACAAAAATACTATGCAGACATTTATAGTAAAAACACTAATGTTCACAAATTTGAAATAAGACTTGATAAATTGTTTGAAGGCTACAACTCTTTGTGAAAGTGAAGCGGAAACATTTGAAGGTCCAATTACATACCAAGAACTATGTCGCACACTGAAATGTACTAGTAGTGGTAAATCACCAGATCAAGATGGAATTCTGACTTTTTTTTTTAAGGATCTTGGTATTTATGTATTGCGTTGTATGAGCAGTGCCTATGAGAAAGGTGAATTGCCTCTCTCTCTCTCAAGTATGGGATCATAACTCGCCTTCCTAAACCAGGAAAAGGTCGTAGTTATTAAAAAAAACCTGGAGGCTGATTACACTCCTGTACACTATTTACAAATTAGCCGCGATTTGCATCGCAAACAGAATTAAACCCATACCCCAAAAACTGATACACGATGATCAAAAGGGATTTGTTAACGGGAGATTTATCGGGAAAAACATCAGACTTATTTATAACCTGTTTGAAACAAAATCTAAAAATGTACCGGGATTATTGTTGTTAATTGATTTTGAAAAGGTGTTCGATTCCGTGGTATGGGGATTTATTAAGGAAGTTCTTAAATTTGGCCAATCGATCCAAAAAGCGATCAACGTCTTTTACAAGAATATTAGAACAAAATGGTCACCTATCGGCCTTCAGTAATAATACCCTTACAGAAAAATCCTATAGGATCCTACATGGTCAAATCCTATAGGATTCTTTATACAGCTTCGCCTCCACTGCTAACTTTGTCTTAATGACTTCCTATTGATGTAATCTGTGTGAGAAAAAAAAATGCATTGACGATAGTGAAAAGAATTTGTTACTAGACAAATTTTGTTGGAGTTTGATTTCGCTCCAGTCAAGGTGTAGCCATCTCCCAACGCGTACAGAGGGCTGATATTAGATCGCCATTTTTCTCAGGTCGCTTCTGGAAGCCTTACGTTCCCTTGACCATCTGTCTCAGGGAAGAATTTCATCTGTGAAACAAATAAAAGCATGGCGATCGACAAAAAGCAAAATAAAACAGGGAAAATGTTTCATTCAAATCTGAAAAAAAATCATATGAATCACAGAGCGCCTACTTCAGAAATAAACTTATCTAGTTTTGTTGTAAGAGTGTAATGACTTTTTTTTAGAAAGAAAAATACAATCTTGTGTATGAGTTACTAGGAGAAATTGGCATGTATTTGTGTGACCCTGCTGG
>JAUELC010299019.1:0-15319 GCA_031471745.1 Cryptochiton stelleri
CCGTTTGCCTTCATCGACCGAGGGGAAGCTATCCGCGGATTGTGTGGGTTACGACGATGCTGGCATAGAGTTGTTCCATCTGGTTGTAATACAGTGTACAGACTAGGCAATTCCGATGACAGACAACTCTATTATAGCTCTCTTTTGATGTGTTGCTGTTCGCAGATCATTTTAATAATGCACGTGTCTTATCTGTGTTATCCTTGTCTATGATAGTCTTCCAACCATTAAATTCTTTATTTATTTCTTGAAGACCTTAGGCTTTATTAGTCTCTATCAACAATTTGCCAACAACAACAAAAAAATGGATCGGAAATTAAACCGAAATTGGAGTACAATGTTTTCTACAACGGTTTAAAGTAGGCCTACATGCTTTCAACGAATATCAAGTTATGTAATGTTCGATCCACCTCATTAAACTAAAAGATTACAAAAAATATTTGGTTTTTACAATAATTATTGTCGACGATTTGTGCATCAAAGTCGTCAAAATATAGTAAAATTTAACTTTTTTCCTTTCACAACCAGAGGTAATCCGATGTATTTGTACAACGGTGTTAAAAGTAATAAGGTGTTACACTGCAAATCTGTTATAGAACATACTAGATTTTATGTATCATTATTTACACAATGGATAATCCTGGATAAAAATTGGAGTTCTAATTAACAAATTATTATAATCATATTTTACTAAGTCCAACGAGTAAAACGTAGGGGAAATTGCCACAATGCAGAATACAGAATATTCTCTCTTAATGTACATAACATACATACGTATTTACTTTTCCTGTTATCAAGAGCACATACAAAGTATTCCCCCTCTCATGTCGGTTTACCTCTCAAAGATGATAGAAGCATAAATTGAATCATATTGCAGTATTACAAACTACCCATGGTGTTTAACACATTTTTGAATTGGGGAGGGCGGGTCTCAACGAAATGACTTGGTTACACGCTAGCTATGTTTTTCAGGATAAAATGTGTATTTAAGAGTAACGTGTGCATTGATTTTTTTTGTGATTGCGAACGGCAAATTATACTTTGCGTCGTATTTAAATTTTGAGTTTTTTACGTGGTAAACTGATCGGGGCACTTTTACCACTCGATCGTGCTTGACTATAGTGCAGATTACGAATAATTTGAAACTAAGTGAATGTTATATTGTAGCAATTTGTTATAATGTCTGAATCTCACACGACTGTTCCTTCTGTTCTTTCGCCTTGGTTTTAACGGTTCTTGATTGTCTTCTGAACGTGAACGCTTGTATAACTCCAGATTGATAAATGGGACATTTCTATTAGGTTATACCATTTAGTTCAGACCAGGGTGAAACATGTACTTTGAGCACTATACATCTTATGTCATATTTCTTTTTTTATTCTTCATTAATCTATTGATTTACTAAAGATGTCATTTTAAGCTATCGTCCATACACCGAGCAACGCAGCTGAATTTGACGCTGTGGAAAATAGATTAATAATTGATAATTCAAGATAGACCCTGACCACCCTGAAGTAGGTCATCCAAAAACAGATATAGTGATCACTGATGATTGATCATCTCCCATTGGCTCGTTAATTTAGGTCATACACCGATATTCATCATTTGCAGACACTGGGCTTTGGAGGTTTAAACTAACAAATCTATTCATTTAAATATCATAGTTTCCTAAACCATTAATTTACTGAAGCGTTTAACATAGTACATGCTCAAGTACTGTAATTCTAAAATGAAGTCAGTTTTCTTCGGAATTACTCTACTCGTGTATTATAGCATAGTTTAATGATGTATATAAAACTTACATATCTTAAAACATAGACAAAAAATGTAGACAAATGTATTAATAGATACTTTTAGTTGTCCCTGTGTAAGAATCATGAATCAACTGTCAAGGCTATTGTTTGTTATTCTGTTTCTACTTGGTGCTTAACGCCATAATTAACCTTATTTCACTCGCATTACGTCGGTATCTATTACGACAATACTTTGTTTGCCCCTAACGTTTCTCAGTGCCAGGTATAGTGCCGTTGATTTATATGACCAACTCTCTTCCCACGTCTAACATTGAATGCATAGCTTACGAATAATATTTCTCTTTCTTACACTACATATTTCATCATAGTTAGCGCATAGTAAATGTATTATCGATAACTAATTGTTACCTCTCGTGTTGTGTTGTTTTTTGTTTGTGAATTTTTACTTATTAAATATTTCTTTATAAAGCGGTTTTATAAAAATCAACTGTCGATAGCAGGACAAGAACTATTCTGTACATTGTACGTATAATTCACAAGCTTTCAAACACAGCTGTCTTCATCTTCAGGTATAATGGCTAGTGCATATGATAATGATATGGCGAGAGTTTATAAACACTTCTTGCACAACAGGGAACTGACAAAAAAGAAAGAATAATAGATAGACTAAACAGAAGACAAGTGTAAGAGGGGAGTTAGGCATGTACACTTCAAATTGTTTTCACACATATTTCTACTCTTGTCTTTGTGAAGTATGTTTAACGTTTCCTGTCACTTGTGCTCAACAAGTGTATATAAACCCTTATAGTCTCGCTATATAATTGGAATATACAATAACTTATATATCTGAACATTAAAGCTTATGAAATATACGTACTTGTATTTTGTGTAGTCTATCTTTTGTTCTTTTGTGTAAGTTTCCCTGTTTTTCCATAAGTGTATGTAAACCGCCACTATATCATTGTCATATGCAGTAGCCATTATGCATACAGATGAAAACGAGTGTTTTTTGAAATTGAAGTAAAATATACTACAAATGTACAGAATCATACGTGTCGTGTTCATTTATTGTCAATATTGTAAGAGTTTAAAATAATATCTGAATCAAGTTGGTAAGGTCATAGATGAACAATGCATTATATCGCAATAACATTTCTAAAAAGATTAAATATTTGAAGTATTTTAATCGGAAGAAACCCCTTCACAGTTAGGTCGAATAGCGCGTGCACTGTCAATGCGCATGTCAACTCTGAAGTTGATGGTCCCATGTTGATGACATTTGAACCTTGCACCATTTAAACTCTCCATCTGGTTTTCCTACTATCGCACATCATACTATGGTCATCGAAATCAAGCCATCGTATCTTCGACAACATACCATCACCTTGTGGTAAATTCTCCCATTTAAAACAAAACGTGCTGGCAAATATTAGTCACACAGAATATCGCCGTTTTGTCACGAGTCGACAATTCGCTGATGTGGTGGCTTGCCGATGTGCGTGAATTGGGCTAGGAACCCAGTATTGTCCGATTTTCCGAGTATCAGGAGGACAATATTGCGAGTCGACAGGACCATGTCACCTGTTGGTGGAATGAGGGCCCTGTGCATTATGAATTGGGTGCACCGTTGCTGTGTTAATACTGGTATTATCGTTACATAAAAGCCGGTAAGAAAATATTTGCTTTGTTTACGAACTCGAAGAAACTGGGACCGTTTAAACTCTTGTTAATTTCGTTTTATTTTCTCTAATCCTTCCAAAAATAGATGACACGGTAAGCAGTGTCACAATGTTGTTAAATTATTTATATAAAACGCCAACATCGTTGTAATAAATAGTTTACCAGCGTGGCTAAAGTATTGTCATATTCATTTTGTTAAAACGACGTAACAACATTTGGCAACAAAATTCATCTAAAATAAAAATACAACAAAGTATACAATCTTCGGAATTAAAAGGACTTCATGGCCGACTGTCTTATGTTAACGTTCTTACTGACCCTAGCTTGCCAATATAAAGACTACAAAGCTATTAGCGGGCGGTTGAAGGGAGCTTCGTGTTGCCCTGGTGCTCTCAGAGCAAAGGGCAACAAGAAGCTGTTGTGGCGCCCTGTTATGTCCTGTGATTGTCTTGTATCTTCTCATTGTTTGTTGCCAGTGGCGTTGGCCGGGTTGGTTTCCTTCACCCATTGGTCTGGCACGCCGTCATATGAGTGAAATAACCTTAAGTACGGCGTAAAACCCCAATCAAACAAACAAACAAAACAATCAAAGCTATTAATCTAGTTACGAGGTGTCAGAGTAGAGCAGCTGAAGTTGACTGTGTAGACAACACTTTGATGAATGATGATACGAGGGGAAGATATTAATGACAAATATCCTGTAGATCGCTTTTCTACCACAAATGCTGACCCAGTTCAAATTATTTGTTAGCCATTCTCGCTTTATCTTCACATACAACTAGTTTTCCTAGTTCTGTCACGCACCCAGATCCTTTCGTCTGAGCTGACTGTGGTAATAATTCGAGATAGCAGTATGATATGATTCACTTATAGACGCATTTTTAACTCGCCTCATTTTACAACAACGCCTCAAGCACAACAACGACATAGCGACTTTAGAACTGTAATCAAAGTACTTGTTCTCTTCTTAACATATAAACGTCTACTTAAAATAATTTTTATTACGGCAACTGCCCATGAACAACAATTAACGTAAGAGACACTGTATGTAATATTTAAAAGAATTGGTATCTGAAAGTCAATTACAGGAGTAGTGTAACTGCGAAGAACGAAAGACTCATTTTGATCTCACTATTTCGGAGCTTTAATTATCAGCTAATTATGGTGGCAAAGTAAAGCGCCGAAATATGAAGATCAAAGTGAGTGTTCCGTTCTTCGTAGAAACACTACGCTTGTACTATGTTAAACTTATCGGTGGAAGCCAAGGATCAAAGTCTATTAAGTTAATATTAATTTCTAAAGGCTATAGTATTTTTAGCTAGTTCCTTACAATGAGATTGGACATATGTATGCGACTTTTACCAGAGCTGAATTCCTGATCTACATTTATGAGATGACTTTGACGGACTTCATAATAATAATACAAAAACATTAGAACATGAAACCTAGTTATTATCCTTCTATGAGCAGATTTAGCCAAACCATTCTCTGTGAAAAAATATGTTTTTAATATTGCCAATCGAAAATATCATGTTGCCCTGGAGCTCACAGAGGGGCAACACGAAGCCGATCTGTTGTGGCGTCATGTTATGCCCTGTGGTTGTCTAGTGTCTTGCCATTGTTTGTTGCCAGTGGCGTTGGCGGTTTTTTCCCTTTACCCACTGGGCTGGTACGCCGTCATATGAGTGATATAACCTTAAGTACGGCGTAAACCCCAATCAAATCGTTGGCGCAAATATCAAGCATTGGACTTGATGACTTGTTTAAGTTGCCGATACCATGGTCCGGTGAAACGGGCACGATCAGCGACACCAACTGGAGCTCCAACACCAAAAGCAGTTGTTCCTTCTGTAGAAAGGACACCAATGCCGAATGCATTGGCGGGTGAAGGATTTAATGTGCAGGAAATTGGCACTATATTTACTATGGAAGAAATCAACGCAGTGCTGGGAAATTACCCCAACGTACAGAGAGAGTTGGCACAGGTCATCGAAAGTAAACAAGCTGTGGTGTCTATGGAGGAACCTCAACACAGTTACACTCCATCTGTTGATTTTGCATCCATTGCTTACAATGCCAACTCCTGTGAAACATTTTCGGAACACATTCAAACTTTCAAATCGAACATTGTCAACTCCATTCAAACCGTTTGGGAATTATTCAAAATGTTAAATCAAACAATGAGCTAAAGATATCCAAGCCTGAGCTACCCATGGATACGTTAGATCTCCACCTAACTGACAAAGAGATGGAGGAATCACCATTAATATCTCCAGTGCGAGTAAGACCAGTTCGAACCACACCACCTTAGCCAACTAAGTCAGGTGCTATCAAGGATAGCATGGGAACCAATTGTGAGAGTATCACCCATGCTTTAAGCAAAAAAATCACTGAACCGAACCGATGCCAATCGACCACAACAGTTAACGTCAGTTTAGCGGAAGTGGTAACTCGACTGCAACAAATACATTCCAATGAACGAACTGTTGTGGAATCTTCAAATGAAATAAAGAGTCTAACAGTAGTTATGAGTCAGCACACTAAGGCATCTTATGACCTTTCCACCTGCATCAAAACCCTGGACCATCAGCAAATTCCCACATAGGAGCAATAAAGGCAGTAATCCAAGGAGTCCTAGACTCTCAGGTGACACTGAGCGAAGTCCTTAAAAAACAAGGGGAAGGTTTATACTCAATCCAGCCATCTCAGAACCACATACAACATCCGACAATTATGATCCCTCTTAGGCGCAAAAGGGAGAATAGTCAAAGAAAAGGACCCCTGCCCGTTAAGTGGTTAACCATCGGAAATGAGAACCTTGTTTAGTTGTGTAATTTTGTGGTTGACATTTTGGGTGATTTAGGGTAGTTTTGAATATCAGAGATTTAAAGGTGAACAAGGACGCTTTCACTTTAAGCAGGGGGTGATGTAAAACTATGGTTTTGCCTGATACTGCCCCTTAGGTTAAATGTTCCCTGTACTTGAAGCACTTTACTGACATGTATACAACGAGCGTTGTAATCAATCCCTGGATTTATGATCAAACTTTCCTACATGGTACATAATATGATGTCCAGTACTACAGTTGTTACCTTTCTTGTTAACATACTTTGGTTGCTGTTATCAATGTATTTCTTCCGTAAATTCCATTAATATGTCACTGACAAAGCCTCCTCACATTAGTGTATCTTATTAATTCCATACTGATATTTAAAAGTAAGTATACGTTTGTTGGGAGCTACTTCATTTATTGAACTAATAGATATAACTTAGGCTCTCATAAAGTAGATTTAATGACTTAATGAATGTCTTAAGCAAATGCACTTTTACTTAGCGAGTAGCTCTCTAAAGTGAATAAAAGAGAGAATTTCGAATACCCCCGGTGGTCTTCTGTACAAAACACTGGAAAGGATAACACTTATAAGAGACACTCAGGGACCTTCATTCTGCTTCAATAAACATGCACTTCATCCATAAATTCAAGGTATGTAAAATATCTACAACTGTTACTTTTCATAATATACTTGGCCTGGAGCCACATTTTATTTTGATTAGATTTTAACTCTGTAAATATTGAATTCCATGACACGATGGAATCATGGGGTTACTTCCACAATGTCAATCTAAATGGTACATGTTTTCACTTATACTTGAAAACGATCTCTGGAATGAGATAGAAACGTTGTGTTCAATAAATTAAGAAGTTGTTATCCATACCAAGTCTACTTTCATCTTATAGAGACTAACCCTCTAAAAAATTAAACACGGAATGAAAATGTTTGCATGACACACCGTAACAGTCCAAAACGCTGTGTCACTGAAAATTTAACGTTAATTAATTTGAATTAACGATGACAAATATATTATTTGGCGTAGGCCTACGCCAGTTTCAATAACAAGGTACCTCCATCCCTAGCATTTGGTCTGCCATTCAGTATCACAGAGCCACCCCAAGAAAATTTAGGGTAGTGGATTCAAGCTTTAGAGCCCTTCAATCACGGGGTTAAGAATGTTCAGACAAAATAATTGAGTATAACTGATTATAATTAATGTCTGCCCTAATACTCATGGGGTTACCCCCAAGACATCATTGGGTCCTTCATTTTACCCTTATCTAAACACTCTTCCTGTGTCACTGGTTCACCCCAAGAAAACTCGGAAACAAGTAGCTTCATCCGTCATACATACAGGGTTCATATAAGAAAGCTCGGAAACAAGTAGCTTCATCCATCATAGATACAGGGTTCACCCTCCAAGAAAACTCGGAAACAAGTAGCTTCATCCGTCCTATATACAGGGTTCACCCCAAGAAAACTTGGAAACAAGTAGCTTCCTCCGTCATGCATACAGGGTTCACCCGAAGAAAACTCAAAAACAAGTTGCTTCATCCATCATGCATACAGGGTTCACCCGAAGAAAACTCGAAAGCAAGTAGCTTCATCCATCATGCAGATGACTGACAAGCATACCCATGAAATCACGGGATATTGGCATACAGCTATTTTTTTCATAACATGGGATGCTGATTGTGTATTCAACCTATTTATCAGGATCGCATATTCTATACCGTATAACATTCAGGGAGCAACATACCTTAAATAGGCATTCTTAAAAGATTAAATCATATTTAAATTCTGCATGTGCCTACGGTACTATACAACTACTGAGTCTATATTGTAATTTACTTGAATCAATAAAATGTGATTGTTTTGTTTAAAACAAGCTATGGTGTTTTTAAGAGTGTTGCTAGGTTTAGAAGTTGAATATTATGGATAAACATTATCAACAAGGAAATGAGCTATTCTGTTATTGCCTGATTTAACTACCAGAATTAATCGGTCACAGATTAGCTTCACTAAATTCAAGCGAGCTTTATCGCTTATCGTAAGTGTTACATACCCAAATAAACTATGATATTATAGTTTATTTGGGTATGTAACGGTTACATGTCATAATACATCGATATAAATTCAGACAAACCTACCATTATATGCTTTTATTTTTTCCCGCGTAAGAAAACTCTAAGCTACGTTGTTCTATTCCTGTTTTGTGTTTAACGCCATACGTAACCTTATTGCACACACATAACCTCGTTATCTATAACAATACAGCTTTCTCTATCCCCGACGTTTTCCAATGCCAGACCGTGCAGTTGATGTATATCACCATAATTCTGCTCACATCTAACATTTATACCTAGTTTACGTATACGATTTCTCTTTCCTTAACTAAAGTTAGCGCCTGGAAAATACTATTATTGGAAACAAAATGCTACCTCTCGTTGTATTTTGTCAATTTTTACAGAACGTATTTTTGGAGAAAAAAAATTTCTTTGTGGGATGGTTTGATATCATTAAGTATCGACTACAGGGCAATTACGATTCCGTACATTTAAAGTATATTTCACAAGGTTTTAAAGGCAGCTGTCTTTATTTGCAAGTATAATGGCTACTGCATTTCACAATGATGTAGTAGGAGTTAATATACACTTATTCAATTGAACAACAGGAAACTGACAAACAAGAAATAACAACAGATCGACTAAACGAAAGACAAGTACAAGAAAGGATTCAGGCATGTACACTTCAACTTTAATGCCCTACTCTCTTCTTGTCTTTTCCTTTGTGTAATCTATTTATTGTTCCCTATCGTTATAGCTCAAAACGTTTATGTAAACTCCCCCAGTCTCGCGATATAATTAGAATGTGCATTTAACTTTAGTATGAAAGCTTATTAAATATACGTATTTTGTGAAGTCTATCTTTTCTTCTTTTGTATAAGTTCCCCTGTTTTTCCACAAGTGTATATAATCTCTCACTATATCATTTTCATATGCAGTAGCCATTATACCTGAATATGAAAACAAGTGGGTTTTGAAACTACTTAAAATATACAGAATCATACACTTGTCGTGTTTATTTATAGTCAATATTATAAGAGTATTTGACAAATATCCGATTCAAATTGGAAAGGTCATAGTTGAACAATGCCTTATATCACAATAACATTTATAAAAAATAATAAATAATTGAACTATTTTAATTGGAAGAAGCACGACGAACAGTTAGGTCGAACAGCGCCTGCACTGTCAATGCGCATGTTAACTCGGACATTGATGGTTCCATGTTGATGGCATTTAAACCTCGCCTCCTTGTCTTCCTACTATCCCTGTCGTACATCATCATAGTGTCATCGCAATCGCATCATCCCCAACATACCATCATTTTGTGGCAAATCATACCATTTAAAACAAAACATATGTTGGCAAAAATCAGTCACACAAAATATCGCTGCTTTACCACCAGACGAATATTCGTTGGTGTGGGGCAATAACGATGTGCGTTAATGGGTCTAAGTGGGAAGACCCAGTAACGTCCGATATCCCGAATATCAGGAGCACGATATAATGACAGTATCATGGAACCAGCTGGTGGAATAAAAAAAAAAAACACTGTTTAATACATGTGCATTATAAATGAGGCTCTCAGGCACTGTGTTAAAACTGGTATCCTGGTTGCATAACCACTGCTAAGCGTCGAAAAACTAGGACCTTGTTTAGCGAAAATAACATTTTATTAAATTCTTCCAAAAATAGATGAAACGGGAAGCAAAGTGTCACAATGTTGTTCAATTATTAATTTAACAGCCTTCTAACAAATACTTAAGCAGTATGGCCAAAATATTTATCACATTCATTAAGTTAAACAGATCTGAAAGACAGATGCTTCAAAAGTATATATTTTTTTCTTCCAAATATATTATCTTCTGAATTCATTGTCGAGCGTCCAATTTTAGCGTTCTTATCTAAATATTTGTACCGGATTGACTAATTTGACATTGAAGGACTGTGTGGATAGACATATTGGTTTTCACTTAAAATGACTGCCCGTTGAGGTGGTAAGCAAACACAGGGTGACTATCATCTCAAGTGATGCCGTTTGCCTTCATCGACCACGGGGAAGCTATCCGCGGATTGTGTGGGTTACGACGATGCTGACATAGAGTTGTTCCATCTGGTTGTAATACAGTGTACAGACGAGGCAATTCCAAGACAGAAAACTCTATTATAGCTCTCTTGTGATGTGTTGCTGTTCGTAGATCATTTTAATAATGCACGTGTCTTATCTGTGTTATTGTCTACGATAGTCTTTCAATTCCAACCATTAAATTCTTTATTTATTTCCTGAAGACCTTAGGCGTTTAATAGTCTCTATCGACAATTTGCCGACAAAAAAAGCTGGATCGGAAATTAAACCGAGATTGGAGTACAATGTTTTCTACAATGGGTTAAAGTAGGCCTACATGCTTTCAACAAATATTAAGTTATGTAATGTTCGATCCACTTCATTAAATAAAAGGATTACAAAATCCTTTGGGTTTTTACAATTAATTGTGGACAATTTGTGCGTCGATGTCGTCAAAATAGAGTAATATTTAACTTTTTCCCTTTTTACAACCAGTGGAAATCCGAGGTATTTGTATGAAGGTGTTTAAATTATGTAGGATTACAATTACATGTTATTCTGGCAAATCTGTGACAGAACATTTTAGATTTTTTATATCTTTATCTACAAATGAAAAATATAAATATAGAGTTCCAATAAACATTTATATAATCATATTTTACCATGTACAACGAGTGAAACGTAGTGGAAAGTAGCACAATGATATAAATTTCATTTTAATACTTCGTAAATGGCGGGTCGCTAGAGACAGGGTGTCATTCTTGTACGGAGTAGAAAAGACTGATACCCCGCGAGATTAAAATGAATAGTCTAGGTGGTGGAGATAAACGGTTGGTCAACAAACATGTGGGGCTCTTATACTGTTATTTTTTGTTGTAGCACACTTTAAAGTCAGATAAGAAGATCACATATGTAAAATCATAGGGGTTCGTTTTTAGGCTCTTTAGTAGAATTCGTACAAAACAAGCACAATAGAGCTATATGTCTTCCTATTGTCGCTATCGTACATCATCATAGTGTCATCGCAATCGTAACATTATCCTGTGGTACATCATCACGTTTAAATCGCCGCTTTACCACGAGACGAATATTCGTTGGTGTGGTGCCATAACGGTGTGAGTTAAATGGGTCTAAGTAGGAAGACACAGTAACGTATGATTTCCCGAATATCAGGAGCACGATATAACGACAGTATCATGGAACCAGCTGGTGGAATTAAGGCCCACTTTTTAGAACATGTGCATTATAAATGGGGTGTACCGGCACTGTGCTAATACTGGTATCCTGGTTGAATAGACTCAGCTAAGAAAACACCTGTTTTCTTTACGAACATTAAGAAAGTGGGACCTAGCCTATCGACAATAACATTAGATTTTTTGCTTATTCTTCCAAACATAGAAGAAACGGAAAGCAAAGTGACACAATGTTGTTAAATTATTCATAACATCCCAACAGCATTCTAACAAATTGTTTAACAGTATGGCTAAAATAATTGTCACCTTCATTTTGTTAAACAGATCATATCGAACATTTGACGGGAATATTGATCTAAAATAAAGATGCATCACAAGTATATTTTTTCCCCAAAAATTATATCATCTTCTGAATCAAAAGGACCTCTTGTTCGAGCGTCCAATGTTAGCGTTCCTATCGATATATTTGTACCGGATTGACTAATTTGACATTTAAGGACTGTGTGTATGGACATATTGGTTTTCACTTAGAACGACTACCCGTTGAGGTGGTAAGCAAACACTGTACGACTATCATCTCAAGTGATGCCGTTTGCCTTCATCGACCGAGGGGAAGCTATCCGCGGATTGTGTTCTTTACGACTATGCTGACATAGAGTTGTTCCATCTGGTTGTAATACAGTGTTCCGACTAGGCAATTCCGATGAAAGAGTATGTGTTGCTGTTCGTAGATCATATTAATAATGCACGTGTCTTATCTGTGTTGTCCTTGTCTATGATATTCTTTCAATTCTTACCAATAAATTCTTTATTTATTTCTTGAAGACCTTAGGCTTTTAATAGTCTCTATCGACAATTTGCCGACAAAAATAAACTGGATCGTAAATTTAACCGAAATTGGACTACAATGATTTAAAGTAGGCCTACATGCTTTCAACGAACACTCTAAGAAAAAATGGTTCTAAATAGAACCTTTTAAAGGTTTTTCAGAGTGGATCATATAGGGAACCTATATTTAAAAGTTCTTCAAAGAACCCTCATAAATATTTTTTTGAAGAACCTTTAAAATCGGGTTCTTCCAAGAACTCTTTTTAAAGTTCTGTGATCTGCTATATAGAACCTTTCAAGGTTTTTCAGAGTGGATTATATAGAGAACCTGTATAGGCTCCTTCAAGAACTCTATCAAATGGTTCTTCGAAGAGCCTTCAAATATGGTTCTTTCAAGAACTCTAAAAAATTCTATCATATGCTATGTAGAACCTCCCACCAGTTTAAACCAGTTCTAAAATCGCTTTTTAGTGCTTGTATGCCGGTTTATGTCAATGCCAGGCGAAATTTAAAGGTAGACTTGATAACATTGGTAATGGTCCAAATAAAAACAGACATCTTTTTATTATTATTTGCATCATAGAGAAACAACAAGACTTTTCTTTTGCCCTCGATTTTTATATTTTTAACAAATAACGTATATCAATCCCAATTGTCACTTTTGAGATCCTTAGAAATGATTAAAAAATATATACACTATATACCCAGATCCACTGTCGCAAAACCCCTACAGTTTTCTCGACAGGTCAATAAATAATGATTAATTTGAATTAACGTAAAGTGTTCAACATGTCAAACAAACCAATAAAGTATAAGCTTGGTACAATTTATAAAGATTGTTAAATCATTCCAATAGCCAAACCTCAACATTTGAATAATATGAAAGGAGAAAACAAATGTGCAGTTCCATATACTTATATACGTAAACTATATATCCGTATACTCAAGTGATAAATTTAGTTAATCTAAAGTACAAAATTGTAATGCAAAACAATTTCGCACCATATGTGAGTGAAATATTATACCAGGATTTCCTTCACTTGTAAAAGGGATATTTCAGTGCCATAGAATAACACTTCTGTTTTTATACATTGTTATTACACTTAGAATCATTTTCGTCGATTGCCTTCCTTTCTATTGTGTCGTTGTATAAAGCTAAGGACATGTCGACATGCGACCCAGTGAAACTGAGGACAACTCGACGCAGTCGACATGTTCGTCATTAACATGTCGACATTTTACAAAAGGCTTGCGATCGACTGCAACTGAACATCACTGAATGGCTTAGAAACAGGTCGACTGCGATCAAGAGCAACTGGGAACAATTGCGCATGCTCACTGTGTAGCCATATCACGGTCACGTGATCAACGCCTATCATGTGACACAATCAGAATTTACACAAAATGAATGTTATTTATTCAATATAGCCTGACAGCTAGCGTTCCTATTTGATCAATATTTGTTCGCCGTATGAAACACGTAAGATGTCTTTCACCAAAGCTCTATTAATCTTTTCTGTGCCTCATTTTTCCTTTTTAAAGGCGCCATTTTAATAGTCATGTGTTGAATCACGTGATGTGGTTTGTTTTGATCCATCGCAAGCCAGTTGCAGAAAAGCAGAACTTGCTCAACTTGCTTGCGATCAACTGCAACCAGTTGTACCCAGTCGCAGGAGCGAACATGTCGACTGCGATTGGCATGAAATCGGTTGCAGTGAGATGCTGGTAGTCGAGTTGAGATGAGTTGAGATGGATCGCAAGGTCGACATGTTCTTAGCTTTACGCTGTACATTCCACGCTTTGTCTTTTTGCATTTTGCACCATGTTTTCCATCCTGTGATTGTATCTGGTCATTATTTGTGTCCAGTGACGTTGTGGGTGTTTTATTTTACGCTGTCGGCTTGCGCTGTCATATGAGTGAAACAACCTGAAGTCTGGTGTGAGACGGAGCATCCAGCTTGGACTAGAAATTAGAAGATAGATATACAATAAGAATTTTCTTTATTTCTTGTTAACACAATTTATGGTGTCATCAAGACTTTTTGGTCTTTTTTTTCGTGTGATAGTATGGTTATTTAGCTTTATAGTTGCTGAATGCTATTGTATTTATCCTCATAACTCAGTTGGACATACCAAAGCCAGTTATCAAAATAGGAACTGAAGATTTGTCAGGTTCTTAATGTCTTGTTTTGTTAGCACTCAGCTTTGTTTGACGAGATCACGTCATTATGTTCTCATGTATAAAATGATGTCTATTTAAACCACAGACTCAGCTAAACGGTAGCAAATGTTTTCCAAACTATTGTAAATACATGTGTATTTTGTACATATAAAAACTCGCTGCATGACAATTGCTCCTGCGACATTTGCTCATGCGTCAATTGCTTCTAAAAACAACAATTGCTCCGTGACAATTGCTCATGCGACAATTGCTCCAATGGCAATTTCTCCCATGCCAGGGATGGGACCCAAAATAGCAGCAATTGTCATGGATTCATAGAAAATATGGGCTGTATAGTGAATTTTGCATTTGTGCTCATTGTTCACAGTATCAAATCTATTGCAAATGGATTGCTCCATCTTCACCTGGAATTCCATGAACTGTTAACATAGCTTATCACCTTCTTATTGTTAAAGACCAATTTAATCCTTTTCACATGGTGTCAGTGATTATCTGTACGTGATCATTATTATATTAAATTATTGAACACTTGAATGCTGTTTCATTCTGTTTAGTCCATTATTTCTAGCGGGTGGTTGGTGGGAGCTTCGTGTTGCCCTGGTGCTCTCAGAGCTAAGGGGCAAAAAGAAGCTGTTGTGGAGTTCTGTTATGTCCTGTGATTGTCTTGTATCTTGTCATTGTTTGTTGCCAGTGGCATCGAGGGTGGTTTCCTTCACC
>JAUELC010299130.1:0-15316 GCA_031471745.1 Cryptochiton stelleri
CAAACTGATATACTTTCAAATTCCCCCCAAATTTTTGGGGGATGGCTGGTATTTATGCCAGAGCTTGTTCTCGATCTTTGAGAAGGCAAGTCTCGCGGGAACAGAATGGACAACCACAGAACATAACAGGACGCTACAAAGATCGGCTTCATGTTGACCTTTAGCTCTGAGAGCACCAGGACAACAGCACGCTCCCTCCAACCGCCCGCCTGATGGATATAAAGTTTGGCGAAAGTTTGGCTAAACGGACGAAGAAATAAAGCAAATACTCGCTGACTTACTTCCTGGGTACAATATATTCGTTCTTATGAAACATTTCTCCGTACAGTTTGCCTTCCATGTGGTGGGGAAGTTCACCGAGGAATTGCCCAGACAGTTCAAGTTTGGTTCTTTCGGGTCACCGCTGTTACACGTATGACAGTGGTATGGCTTTATCTTTACTTCCTCTGAAAAATTTAATGACAATTAAGTTATTAGTATTAAAACAATACATAAAAGTATTTCAAGAAGATGTCCGTGTTGTATTTAGATTATGGAGCACACAATCAATTGTAAAAAAGGGCGATGGAATGTAAGGTGACGTTGTTGACCAAATTTACCAGCTGGAGGAAACGTCAAGCAATTCAGGTTTAGATTCTATATTTCGGTTTGTTCAACCATGGTCAGGTACTTAAGAAGCGGAAGACGCCCCGACTGCATGTTATTAGTTCAGTTGCCATTCTAAATTCCGCGAGACTTGCCTACTCCGAGATCTCCGAGATCAAGTCCCGTGAGACTTGCCTACTCCGAGATCTCCGAGATCAAGTCCCGTGAGACTTGCCTACTCCGATATCTCCGAGATCAAGTCCCGTGAGACTTGCCTACTCCGAGATCTCCGAGACCAAGTCCCGTGAGACTTGCCTACTCCGAGATCTCCGAGATCAAGTCCCGTGAGACTTGCCTACTCAGATCAAGTCCCGTGAGACTTGCCTACTCCGAGATCTCCGAGATCAAGTCCCGTGAGACTTGCCTACTTCGAGATCAAGCTCTGTCATAAATACCGGCCATACTCCTAGACCAGTTCCTAGACCGGTATACATACGTTATACGCGGTTTAGCAGTCTAGGATAGCGAATTCGTCGGGTCGAAGCAGTAGTATGGGGAATAGGGGTTATGGGCCACTTTAGCCCTTGTTCCGAAGTAGACAGCCAAGGAGAGACCCAATAGAGTCCGCCCACCCTCCTGGCGGGCTGGGAGCCCATGTTCCGCGGAAGGTCGTCAGTCTGTCACTCTGGGATGTGCTAGTCGGAGTCGTATCCCGAGAATAGAGACTCGTCAAAGTTGGAGAGCTCATCGGACCAGTCCGTCGCCCTCCCACTGGTTTTCCACACGGCGCGGAAGGTTATCGGTGGATGGTTGGTGGTTTACGGCATTATGTCATTGATATGTCTACGTTCGAAGCTGATTGTATCTCCATAGTAGTAACCTCAAATCATACCATCAACGAGATGATTATCGATTATGCCGGTATATGATCCACACTGGTCAGCGATTACGGCGACCCAAAACTGCTCAAAACTATCACAAACTTCGCCACCCTGGGGGACCGGCAGGGACTGTTAAATGTTGAAGGATAGCGCTGTGACATCATATTCGCGTAAATGAGCAATTCGGCTTTACTATACCGGCATCTTCGCGAGCCAAGCCTAAAACAGGGGTGTATTAACTATTAACCTTGGCACATAAGACACCTTTATCTGGGTCAACTAAGGGCACATAATCCAGTCCAACGCGAGTTAAGGAAAATAAACCTTTTATCTGTTCGACTCCAGTTGAAAAAATAATGCCGGTAAGCAGCTCTCGAACATCGGATAGCAAAATGTTACTGTGCATCAACTTTAAATTCTGCTTTGGAAACGATTGTCCAGAAAACAAAACATCGCACTTTACAGAAAGCCTTGCTGTGAAATACCACAAACTAGAAACATGCTTGGCCATTTCGAACAGATATCTAAACAAATACACGTTACTGCCAAAGAGTCGCTGATTGGGCCGTGACAGGCGCAGGTCGCAAATCGAAATCGAGCATATGAAATTGGGTCATAGCATGGACATCCAGTCTATATCGCAAGGTGTCTCTGCACGCGTATAGGTGTAGAGATACCATGTGTTCGGATGATGCTATACCGGTAGAGTTTATCTTTAATCCTATTATAGCTTCTATAGCTTCTCTCTGTCATACGTAGGTCAAGGCCAGTCCTGCTTTATGCTATGACTTGGCCTAGTTTCTACTTACATGTATGTACTATGTGGTGTATATACCGGTCTCTCTGCTTTGTCGAAAAACTTTTGAGATCGGCCTCACTCCTCATGTTGCGCCTACAATGCGGTGAGGAGATCTCTCTCGAGTCCGATTGCAGTCTTCTTGGATACTTGGCCGATGATCTCATGTCGTAACGCGACTGAAATAGCGAAATCATGAATTTTTTCGATGTCGTCCCTAACCAAGGATTGATACGGGTGTCTTCCTAAAAAAACGTCATCAACGCTCACGCCATAGTGGGGCGGCTGTTCGACGACCAGGACATCGATCTCTGTGGGAATAGACAGCCCCATGTTCCACGCGCACACGGCGTTTAAGTTCCCAACCCCACTCATGATCGATGGAGAGGCTATTATATGGGCGTTATGAACCGTCACCGGGTGACCGTTGAATGTCAAGGGCTCGAACAGGCGCTTGCTCGTCACCGGGTCATTAAACGACTTTGTGGAGTCGTAGAATTTGACCTTCTTGGGCATGCCCGTGTCGTCAAACTTAATCTTGGTGCGTCATATGGGGTTGGCCAGCTCCATCCCTGGGTTGGTCTTCGTCACCATTGCGGTGTGGGTCTGAATCATCGGGATTATTTTCGTGCTGGAGACCACGACCGCGCCGGGTGGATAGTTCTTCCGGCGGTCATAGAGCAACATACTACGGCCGTCGGCCAAACGAGCGTCTATCTACTCGTAGAAGAACTAATTGACGAGCTCCACGACCCTGAAGTACTCGGACCTCTGGTCATCGCCGCGGGGAGGCCGCCCTTGGGCTTCCCACTGTTGTCGGTTTCCACCCGCACTTTGTACTTTTGAAAGTTAATGGTCGGGTGGCGGCCGAACTTGTCGCCGCGCTCAGCCTCATCGACGGGAGAGAAATGTCCGACGTGTTTCTTCTTGGTGAAGCGCACCAACAGCCGCCCTTCTTGTCGGGGGTCGTGCAGTGCAGGCCCATGTTTCGAGAAAACCTTGGCGAGCGGGCGATCTCCGCCGGCGGCGAGGGCTTCCCCGCACGCGTGGGTAATCTCAGAAGGATTAAAGATGGTGTTGCCCGCAATGTCGGGCCGATGTTCGTTTCCGGAGTTATATACATATAGATACACACAGAGGCCGTTGTGTCTAATAAGGCAAAAAATGTAGATATTTTACTCGTTGTCTGTCAGTAGACAGTTGGCAACTAAAGTTGACAGCTAGGCTGTTAACACATCATCGGGTAGCCTTTGTGTGTTTCGGCGCAACAACGTTATAGCTCCTTCCCTCCCCTGCTGGATCAATCGGTTTTTTTCTTGGTTCCCGACCTCTTTCTTCTTCCGTCTGATGCGCTCCTTTTCTTGGTAAAACTTGTTCTCCTCTGAGAGGATGAGGCTGAATTCTTCGGCAGAAATGTTATCGTCTTAAATGGCCTTGGAAACGTGGTCTGATATAGTGTTTATTTATGATTCGACCAGGACGCGAATCTCGCTATTTATTTTAGCCTTTGCTTGTAGGCGACGGTCTACAAATTTACTAATAATTGCCGCCAGCCCACAGACACCGGCCGCCCATGATACTCGGTTACAGTATACTGACACAAGGCACGCATCCCACACACGACATGCAGTTACAATATACTGCCACAAGGCACGACACCCGACCCATGGCACCCAGTTACAGAAAAGTGACACAAGAGACGCGCCCAACCCATGACAACCAGTTACAGTATACTGACACAATGCTCGACACCCGTATATGTGTTTGGGTGTCGTCCCTTGTGCCAGTATATACTGAGTCTCGTGCCTTGTGTCAGTTTTAACTTGTTGTCGTGTTTGGGTGTCGTGCCTGGTGTCAGTACATACTGGGTGTCGTGTTTGGGTGTCGTGCTTGGGTGTCGTGTCTTCGATATTTTAGAGAAGCAGCACGCTGGTGACACAACTGGACACCACCGTCATAAGAGTGAAATAATCATGAGTATGGTTACAAGGAACAAACAAACAAACAAACAAACAAACACAGGAGCCTTTATAAATTAAAGTGTTTAAGGAGGATTAATAAACCTCAGTGGGGAGTCATGCGGATAAAGACATGAATTCAATACTGACAATATATATTTGATAAATGTAGTGACAGAAAAAATGTAAGTGCATCCACCGGAGATCTAACCAAGAAAGCTAGCAGAGTCAACACTGAAAATATTTCATATTGTAAGAACCTTTGGTTTTGCTAATTTATAATTACACTTAACAAAAATTATTAACCAATTGTCTGTATTTTTTTCTTATTTATATACATAATTATGCTCTTCGTGTAAACTAGCCCTAGGGAAGATTGGTTTGGGCGAATAAGTAGAACAACAACAACAGGCGTTTCTCTTTTATTGCTTATCCCCTTTTGTCATAAACTTGTGTGGAAGAATAAACCAAAATACTTCAGATGTTTCTTGTTTTCTTCATTTTTGCTTCATTCATTTGTCGTGATCTTCTGTAAAAGTCACAAAATTAAGAGCTGCGAATGCAAACTACAGCACGTGACAACAGATAATTTAGCAAACATGCGTTATAGTTGTGTATCACTTCTTCTGTTATACTCCCTTAGTGAGTCAACTCTCATTGTCTACTCTCAATTTAGACTGGGTTACTATGGTGGCTGCCGGATAACTGCCACATTTAATTTGTCTATTTGTTATTATTTATTTTAACCCTGCCCAAATCACAAAAGCAAACTATTGCTCGTTTCAGTATTAAGGCTAAAAATAACTGTTATGATTCGGAGTAGCCTCCTGGCAAGAAGTCCAGATAAAGGCTATCGGCGACAAGGCATAGCGAGGATCCAGTAGCCACCAAGACAAAGACGGGGGTACAGCAACTGTCTAGACCAAGATGACGAGCCAGGGTCCGCTTAGACCAAGGCAATGGTCCAGGGGCCGTTTAGACCAAGACACGCTATAGGAACCAGGGTCCGACAAATCTTACCAATATCTAGAGACCGACTGGACTAAGAAAGGAGTCTAGGGGCGACCTAGACTAAGACGAGGGCCCATACAGGGCACGCCCTATACCGAGACGAAGGTCCAGGGTCCTCCAATTCCAAGACGTCTGCATGTCCGCCTAGACTGTCGAGGGTCCCAGGGGCCGGCTGGCGGCCTAGACTAAAGCGAGTTATGCAATATAGTTTTATTGGCGTTAATAAAAGCAATCCGTATCGAGTCTGAGCGTGTGAACAGAAAATAATGTAAAATCTGGATTAATTATGTATCGTATGTGCGATTTAAATGTTTTAAAAGAACGTCGCTTATCTTCAGGCCTATGTTTTCCGTTTGGTTATTGATATTACATCTGTAGTTCTTGGTAAATATTCAAAAGACTAGAAAGCTTATGATTAACCCATATCTATATCAAGAGAATGTGGGCAACAAGTTTAAATAGTAGCAAAAGTAGTTTGCATATGTGCAGCATAACTTCACAACACAGAGTAAATAGTGTAAAATCAACAAATGATGAAGTCCGCCATATGTAACTGGGCAGAAGCAGCAAAACGTGTAAGCTGGTCCCAACCTCTATCGGGTGAATAGAGGTGCCCTCGTCTTCTCCTCTGCTTATGCAGCCAAATGCTGCACACTGCGGCTGAACTGCTTCATGAAGCGATTCGTCGCCAAAAAATCGGAGAGGAATCCCAGAATGTGACGTCACTGACAGGGTTTTCCTGTAGGCGCAACAATGCCACATTGTGCAGCATTTGGCTGCGTAAGCAGTATATTACAACAATACAATTACAGCATTATCAGTGTTTTGTGCATTGATTTTCTTTTTTGTCAAGGTCATTTCAATTTTCTTCTTTTTATTTTTTTGCTCTATTTATATGATGTTAAATTATCACTGATTTATGTTGTTTTCTACATTGATGTTTTCGGATATTGTCTGCATCCGAATATGGAACCTCAGTCGCTTCTGGATATAAATAAGTTATGGAGTCATGCTGTTACCTGAATTTCATAAATGTTATAGCTTAAGTGGCTGGCTTTTAACTGTACATAATATCCATCCTCGTTGACGTCTAATGGAGAAAATAATTCGTAAATAGGTTTTCGCGCGTAGATGGCTTGATGCGCGCGCACATCAAGATTCAAATTCATAACTAGTGCAACAACAACTCAAAAATTGTAGTCTGGGCTTGTCAGTTTCATCCAAATCTCGAACTTTTTATGGCAGCATTAAAGAGTCGTAAATTTCCTCCTCAATATTTTGGGGAATATAATACGACCCCCATAGCTCGTCAATTATTCACACTTATTTGTACAAGGGGCATACGTGTTTCCTTACCACGTATAGCTTACCGCGTTTATGGGTGCTAAAACCTATGTATTTACATTAATATACGGTGGCAAATAAAGCCTAAACATTCAGTCAAAATGAGTCTTACTCTCTTCGGAGTTACACTTCTTGTGTACTATGTAAAGAACTAATGGATGTTTGTAAAACACTCGCCGTAATCTCTAATTCTCTGACAACTTACACTTTGTCCACTTCCCATGTCACGATCAAAATTTCTTCGTGTATACTAATGTAAACATATAGCTTTTAGCACCCACAAACACGGTAAGCTATAAGTGGTAAGAGAACAGTTACTCATTATTATCAGAATTTGGGAAATCAAATATAGTGAAAAGAGGTTTTATCAAATCCATATTTATTCCAGAAATGTTGAGAGATAAATACACACACCTCCGTTGGAATTCAAACTGAGCTGTGTGGGTAAGCAAAGGATTAAGCCTATATTTTTTATTTAATCGATTGACGACAATATGCAACTTTATTTGGGCCACGGATATAGGCCTACACCACAAGAACAGTCACTGCCGAATCAGATGAAACAACAACACATGTTTCAGATGTGTCTCTAGACATACATTATCCCCCTATGGATGAAACACCAGACGAATGTTCTATCTGCCTCATAGCGTAATTGCCGTCGGATGAAGATAGTTGTGCCAGAGTGGTTAAAACAAAACATTTACAAACGAAAAGCCGGGTTTATCCCACCCAACCTATATTGTTCGCGACAGCCGTTGCACACTATCACTATTGGATTTCATGTGTTGACTCATTCCCTATCGGAACATTCGCTGAAACACGGACCAACGTTTAGTATATTTATTTGGTATTCGATAATGTTGAGGTTTTTGGTTTATCTTCTACGCTTTGAGATATGATCTGATCGAATTGTTCTCTGTTTAATAATACAGGGATGTGTTCAGTTGAGCCTTTAGAATAGTTTAATATGTTTTATCCATTGAAAGCGCTGGAATCGGTTAGAGGTACAGCCGTACACCAGCACAAGTGAACTCGAAAGGTGCATTGTGGATAACACAGGATATTATTATCCGAACCAGGTGAACTTCAGATTATTTGCCTCTGAATCTATCGTGTAGTGTTGTTCAGAACAAAGTTTCACTCTATTGCAATGTTTTGTATCAGATTACCCGAACAGCCAATACATCGGGCCTTACGGCATAACTTTCTGGACTTGTTTTGTAACATATTTTGATACATTTTATAAGGACTTTACTATTCCGTCACCTTATGACCGTAAGTCGGTCACTGATATTTTGCAAATGTATGCCAGAAGAAAAGAGCAGACAATACATAATTGCGAATCAAACAATTATGGCGACTTTCGATTTTTGGATTTCGAGGATTATTCTTCATATCTATTAGTTATCATACAGATTAATGAATAACCAAACGTATTATTATACGAATCACGTGATTGTTTCAGATTTGTTAACTTTCTATTGCTGTGAATAGTTCCAGTCACTTTGAACAGCTGATACAACCCGTCTTAGATTACACTATAAGGACAGGTTTCCTCACAGAACCCACAGATTGGTAGGATAATAGCGATCTGTATTTATACTGTTCTGTGTTTATTTCTAACGTACTGTCAATAATTTATATTTGTATTACAAAACAAACCAATAATGAATAGTTGCGAATCAAACAATTCTAATATCTTAAATATTTTTGTATCCGATGATTTTTCGTATCCAGCACTCGCCATGTGGATATTTAACATTGTGGTTGGTGGTACATTAAATGTTTTGTTGATTATCAGTGTATTGAAAGAAAAGACTTTGAGGTCTTCTCCCACTTATATTGTTCTAACCAATCTGGCCATTTCAGATTTTTTGTTCATAGTAATAGCTCCTGTAATGCAAATCATAATAGAATTTACGGAATCATTTTCAGACTACACTTGTTCTCAAATGTATTACATATCGTGGTCGACTTTATTCGTCAGCGCCTATAGTTTAGTGACGTTTGCAGTATTACGCTATTGTCTTGTAGTCTATCCATTACAGACAAAACTGTGGCTGTCAGCAAAGAAAATTGCCCTAGCATGTTTAGGTATATGGGTTTTCTCTGCTGCTCTAAATGGGGTCATTTATAAAGCCGTTATTTATAGTACAATGTATGTGGAGTCTTGCACATATAAATCCTGTCAATTCCAACCTAAGTATGTATTTTTTACAGTTGTTTTATGCCTTTTTGGCTACGTCATACCCTTGATTGTTATCGCTGGGTTTCATTTCGCAAAACTGATCAAATTGAGACGAACCTCTCGTTTAGAGATGTACAGAAACGGTACCGTTCGTTCAGTGTCAACAAAAGTCGTCGTAGGAATTATATTATCTTTTCTAGTGTTTAACCTCCCTTACATTGGTTTAACAATCATCCTCTTCATATTTTCGGCTTCACTTCCTCTCGGTCAGCTTAAATTAGCTTTTATGCTGTGTAACCTAATCTATGTAAATAACATGCTTAATCCAATATTGTATTTCTTTCTCTCAGGTAGATTTTGTTGTCGACGTAGAAAATAATGAGGACCAATAAAGATGATATATTTTTGATCAAAAATATGGTGTAGGCTTCCTCCAATGATATAATTATTAGTAAAGAGGAAATCGCTTCACAAGATTTTCCATCGAGACCCAGATGTATTTAGAAGACGAATGTTCGTCTGATGAAGCTAATGAGGCTGATGAAACTAGTTTGCGTGTCAAAGGATCAATATTTGATATTACTTTCGATGATTTTGTCACATTTGGGTGTATTGCATGTACAGTAGGGCACGGTTAAACGCATATCGGTTAAAATAAAACCCCGGATAAAAACATAGAAAGTTGAACTCCTATACCATTTTGTATATAACGCCATATTATTAAAGTTCTTATAGATTAAATATTTATTGGTTTCTAGTCACAGAGTGGCTTCTGTCTCACAATCTTTATAAAACTATATATGGATATACTTTGATTGTTAAAGAGTTCGGTATATCACAGTCTCAAGTCTCTCAACTTTACAAGAATAAAGACAATTTCCTAGCCGACTTTAACAAGGGTGGTAACGTTGGAAAATAGGAAAACAAGGGTCTGTTGATAAATACAAATGAATGATGAATTTACATTGTGCCTGTCAATCGTATTCGTGTATACTGTATTGTCCATTCACTTATGGAAACACGTCAACAATCTAATATATGTTGATGAAGAAGAACAATATATTGTGTTTCTGTTCTGTTTGACTAACGAAAGCTAACCATCGATTGATCGGTATTCAGGGCAAAATGTTACCACGCCAGGGACATTACCTACATCCCATTCCAAAAACACGCTTTAAAGACTGGATCGGTTTATTGCATCAAACACGTGACAATTGAGGTATGCTATTAAGCGGATTCGACTGTATGTTAGATTACAGGACACTGATAAATGGAAGGTTATTTAGTTGTTTATTTGCTTTAAACGTGAAACGTAGTGTATACTAATGTAAACATATAACTTTTAGCACCCACAAACACGACCAGCTATAAGTAGTGACAGAAGTCTTTTAACTAGAAGCATGCAACTCCCATTTAGGTCGTGTCTCCGGCATTGTAGACCAAGCACCCTCTTATAATGTATGATGTAACTCGATAGAGCACAGATTTTTACTGATGCGCGATGGGAAATTCATATTTGTGACAGCCGTTTACCCTCAAAGGCCGTACCGTAAAACGCATCTGTTATGACTTTACCACAACTGGTCGTTTATTGATCAATATTATACTTTTGTAAAACAAATATCATTGGAATCTAGGTAAAATACATGAAAAATACGGGGAATGTGTTAAAAAATGTCACTTTCTTCACAAGTTATGTTTTTATATTTCCCCGATTATTCAAATTTGTACCTGACCTATATATACGTCACCCTTTATGACCAATCAGCTCTAGCTGATGTCACAATGTGAAGTACCCGGCATTCCGACCTGAGATATTACGTTACTATTATTTGCTGGTCATTAATGCCGTGGACACTACCTATATTGGAGTTGCATACTTCTAGTTAAAATATAACTACTACTACTTCTGGTAGTAAGGATCTACTTCTGGTAGTAAGGAAACAATAAACAATTTCTATCAGGATTTGAGATTCAAGGAAATCGAATATAATACAAAGAGTTTCCCTAAAAAAAATATTTATTCCAGATTATCGAGAGAAAAACATACAGACGTGCAGCAGAATCCAAACTGAAGTGTGTGAGAAAGCAAACAATTAAGACTATTTTTTATTTTTTATATTAAATGGAATGACGACAATATATGTTGTTATAATAGAGGCTCATATCTAGGCCTACACCAGATCAACAGTTACTGGTGTATCAAGAGAACACAAGCACATGCATAAGAAGCACTCCTAAACCTACCCCCTGTGTTTAAGTCAACAGACAAGTGTTATTTATGTCCCCTAAATAACTGTCGTCGGGTAGGACGAAGATAAATGTGCTGGGGTGGTGAAAACAGAAAAAAAGAATCCTGTATGGTGATAGAGCTGAGATTTATATGCTGTCATAATTGACTTGCAAATACGTTCTCAGTAGTTTGGAAAAATCTCTCTGCGTGTGAGAGAGCATTAATAGAGCATCCCGCGATTAATCTGGCGCTCAAGGGCGACCACGGGACCTTCTCACTTCCTAGACAGTGTCCACCGCATCACCACTCGGTTCTCAGAGACCTTAATGCGTATTGATATGTTTCGTTTGCCTTTGGTCTGGTCGGAGCAAAGTGTGACAACGGTTGTACTGGATGAATTGAAGCCATTTAGTTGATTATTTGCTTCAAACGTCAAATAATTCATGGCGCGTACAAATGTAAACAGATAGCTTTCATCGCCCATAAACACAATCAGCTACAAACTAGTCCAAATTCCTTGTTTATTCACACACCTTTGTTAAAATTCTGATAAAGGTCTGTGTTTTTCTCCCAATTTACATGTGTCTACAATAAATGTAGTTAGTAGCTGATTGTGTTTATGGGTGCTGAAAGCTATCTGTTTACATTTGTACACGCCATGAATTATTGTAGATACATCTATGTTGGGAGAAAAACACAGACCTTTATCAGAATTTTAACAAAGGTGTATGAGTAAACAAGGAATTTGGCCTATTTGTATTATTTAATAGATTATCAACAATATATGTTATGTGATTAAAGTGAGTACCATGATGTATGCCTACGCCACATGAGCAGTGGCTGGACGGTCAGCAAACACACTAACTCTTCCATAAGAGCATACAACTGTGTTTCAGATGATAGACGAATGTTCGATGTGTCACAAGTATAGCTGTCCTCGTGTCAGAAGAAGGTGAATCTGCTGGGCTGGTGAAAACAAAACTATGATTCTTCTTGGTGATAGGGCTGCGATTTGTATGCCGTCATAACCAACTATAAGCGACATAAATTTTGATCAATTCAAAATCTACTTTTCACTTACCTTACCTGTATTCCTGGATAGCTCATGACAACATTTGTTTCCATTTCGCCGTGTCACTATTTGATGTATTGACTTATCCCCTTCAGGAACATTTGATGTGACACGGGATGTCGTGTATTACGTATGTTTGGTCTTCGATTGTTTTGAGGTTTTGGCATACGATCTTCAGGTTTAACACATTATGAGACCTGGAAATCACCCATGGCTTTAAAAGTACGGCAGAAAGGCACAATCAAACAGAAAAACTAAAGAGTTTAAAGGCAGATTAGTGTGTCACAAAGGACGTTAACGACATAAGGCTTCATCTACTATACCTTAAAAATGCAATCACTTGAAACTGACGTCATGCTGTTACATAAATGAAGAGTGCGCATCGAGTCCAGCTGAACAACATATTGTCTATCCTATGCAAAGTCTTTGATTTCACTTAATTACAAATTATGTCAGATAATTAGTTGATTAGACCATCGATATAGTTCTATGGAAAAAGTTGTGTATGACAATGTGTGGAGACATACTGTGTTCTGGAAACAAATAAACCACTGTTTGTGATTGGAGGGTGTGTTCGATTGGCCTTCGGAATAGTTTAATAGATTCCATTAATCGCATGCGTTGGAATCGGAATGAGGAACCGCCATATACTTGTATAAGTGAACTCAATATATGGAGTTTGGATAACCCAGACTTTTTATTTTGCAAATCGCGTGACTCACATTATTTACCCTCAAAACTATAGTTTGTTGTAGTCAAGATGAAAGATCTGTGTTTTGTCCGAAGCACTTGGAGCAACCAACATAACCACTCTATGAGAACAGGTTTTGTTACCCTATTGTGGTGATTTTACTATTCCGTCATTATTTTAGCACAAATAAGTCAATCATATTTTGTAAATTTATGCCATAAGAAAAGTAAAACAATGAATTATTGGGAATCACACAGTTCTGGTGTCTTGCGATTTTTGGTTTCGAGGATTATACTTCATATCGATTAGCCGTCATATGGATCAATGGATAACCACACGTATTATTATACGAATCGTGTGATTGTCTCAGATTTTTAACCTTTGATATGATAGTGTTCTAGTCCAAACCAAAGTTCAACCGTCATCGATTGCTGTGGATAGTTACGACACTTAGAACAGCCAATACAACGAACCGTATATTCCACTTTCAGGACAATTGTTCAAAGCACACATTGTTGCAGATTGGTACAAATGTAGGGTGTTGTGTTGTTTTAATCGTTAAACAACAAACACTGAATAATTACGAATCAAACAAATTCTGGTATCTTTGATATTTTTTTTTATGTTGGTGATTATTCTACATACCTAGTAATCATCGTGTGGACGTTTGTCACTGTAGTTGTAGATTAAATTTATTGTTAATTGTCAGTGAATTGAAGCAATAAACTTTGAGGTCTTTAACCCACCAGTCAGTCACTGATAGTTTGTAAATTTATGCTTGAAGAAAACTATGAATCAATGCGAATCAAACATTTCTAACGTCCTGCCGTTAATTGATTCCAGGGGTTATTTGACATATCCAGTGATTCCCATCCTTATCACGTTGATATTTATCATTGCTGAGTGTGGTACGTTAAATATATTGTTAATTGTGAGTATATTGAAACAAAAGACTTTGAGGTCTTCTCCCACCTATATTGTTCTGGTCAATCTCGCCATTTCAGATTTTTTGTTCATAGTTATAGCTCCTTCGATGCAATTCATAGCAGGATTTATGGAATCATTTTCAGATCTCATTTGTTCTCAAATGTATTACATATCGTGGTTTACCTTATACGTTAGCGCCTATAGTTTAGTTACATTTGCTGTGTTACGTTATTGTCTTGTAGTGCATCCATTACAGACAAAACTGTGGCTGTCAGCAAAGAAAATTGTGTTCGTTTGTTCCGTGATATGGGTGGTCTCTGCTGCTCTAAATGGGATTATTTGTGAAGCCGTTATTAATGGTACAATGTACGTGGAGGGTTGTCCGTATAAATTCTGTCAATTCCAACCTCAGTGTGCAATCTTTGTAGGAGTTCTGTGTGTTTTTGGCTACGTCATACCCCTTCTACTTATTACTGGGTTTCATTTCGCAAAGTTGGTAAAAGTGAGACAAACTTTGCCTTTAGAGTTTTCTAGAAACGGCACGGTGCGATCAGTGTCCACAAAAGTCGTCGTCGGAATTATCTTATCTTTTCTTGTGTTTAATCTACCTTACATTGGTGTAATTGCTGTCCTCTACTGTTTGGGGGTTTCACTTTCTCTCAATCATCTTGAAGTAGCTATACTGTTATGTAACTTGATCTATCTAAACAACATGCTTAATTCAATTTTGTATTTCTTTCTCTCTGGTAGATTTTGTAGTCGATGTAGAAAGTAATCAGGATAAATGAATAGAGGGTATTTCATATTAAAGTTTGAATACCATAAATATTGCCCGAGGGAGCTTGGTGAAAGTGATAAGCCACAAGACGCAAAACGTCGAGTTCGTTATCTCTTCTTCCTTTCATCCGAGCAATAATAATAACAGTATTCAAATATCTCTGTGCTATATCCTTGTAATTATTAATATCAACGATAACTTCGTATTTCAAAACATTTTTTTGTTTAAATTTGACAAGTCCGTTAAGATTGCAATACATATTGTGCATGATTAAGATTCGCATGTATCTTTGATTGATTGGGGTTTACGCCGTACTTAAGGATATTTCACTCATATGGCGGCGTGCCAGCCCAATGGGTGAAGGAAATCACCCGCCGACGCCACTGGCAACAAAGAATGACAATATACAAGATAATATCTGGACATAACAGTACCCCACAACAGTTTTATGTTTCCCCTTAGCTCTGAGAGGACAAGGGCAAGAGGAAGCTCCCTCCAACCACCTGAGCTTGTTTCTTTGAATTACGAATGACTTATATTGTTTAAAAGATTTATACGTCGATCGTGATTACAATACGCATTGTGAAGTGCGATTCTTCAGCTTGATTTGTTTGTTTGTTTGATTGGTGTTTAACGTCTTACTCAAGGGTATTTAACTTATATGACGACAGATTATTCACTTCTTACTCTGCCTTACTTAATACGGTGGGAAACCGGAAGGAAACCTCGTAAAAACCACCACCCGCTATAGCCGGAGTCACCCCATGTGACTCCCTCTTGTACCTGTGGTCGACTGGGGGGCTCGAACCCTTACGGTACATTGTAGGAGCGGGTGGTTGGTGGGAGCTC
>JAUELC010299239.1:0-15308 GCA_031471745.1 Cryptochiton stelleri
CAACTTCGAAAGTTGTCCTCCTGCTAACTTGCTCCGCTAACGAAGGCAACACCGGATTTCGCCGTCAAGTCCACAGGAACGACGGTGTGAGACAAGAAACCCTACAGGGGAACAGAGGGCGAAACCGGTGTAAGAGATTGTCGGTATCGGAAGGAGCCGGAAACCGAATAAACTCAGCTAACGCACCCACTACTGACCACAAGTGCTTCAACTGGACACACACTTGCATCAAACAGCGAACCCGGAACCGGAAATGATGAGAGAGACTGATTACCCTGGCCTGAGTCAGCAACAGGAACACTAGACGGCCTTGGAAGACACACTTCCGGAACAGGCCTGAGAAGATAACCGGATACCAAACCTGAAATCGGAGAAAACACCGGAACAGGAACCCCACCGAGACCGGAAGTGACAAGAAACACATGAACCGAAAACTGAGGGCTAACCGCAACCGACAAACTGGAAGGCGGAACCGGAAACCGAGGGCCTAGCTCTGAGTGAAAGGCCGAAAGAAGGCGACCTGAACTAACAGGCACAGGAAACTCCGGAAGCCCTTCAACAATACTCGTAGACGGCATACGTCGGCAGGATGCGATGAACTCATTCGCCCTCGGACCAGCTATGACGTTGACAACAGGCAGCTATGAGACGGCGGCCCTCTTCGAGGCCGAACTCATCACAGGCCTAGACAGACGGCCAAAACCGCCTGATCTGATATCTCACCGACAGAGATCTAAAACCTGTAGGAAAAACAAACATCAGGACAAGACGATTTCCCTTTCTCCACAATGCTAGACCAAAATACAGGAGCCCCCCACCTCCGTTATAGTGCCAGTGCCCGGCAACTCTAGGCCGAGACACGGCTTCACTATATAAGAACGGACGGAGGTCATCGTGACCCTGAACACCAGGCCGGCAAGCATAGCCCATAGCTAACATGCTGTCAACCGACAAGGACAGACATTCCTGGCATCTGATCTCTGTTGTACGTAAAACAAGGCCACGGCAAGACAGGCATACCGAGTGACGATCCTAACTAGGTTTAGAATACTTCTCTTATTTTCAGCAATAGCAAAAATTACGTCCTTCAAGTCTGAGGCTGAATAAATAAAAGGATTTGCGCATGACCGCGCACTCCCATCACGTGAGTCGGTTAAGGCCCAGAGGAGGGTTAACGTTTGAATTTTTCAGTATAGAAATAATAATTGCGTAAAAGTGCATTAGTCAATGGAAGGTAAGTTTATTGTGTAGGAAACTATAAATGCACAGGTTAAACGTTTTCCGTAATTTTAACTCATGGGTTTCTCTAATGACATAGAGTAGACAGTTCAAACTTCCATAACTTTCTAACCCTGTAAGCTACAACGATAAAACAAACTGTATTCTAAACTGTATACGCGCACGGCCTGTAGGTTACCAAACTAAAGTTTAAGTAAAATGCATCCACAGCATCAGTCACAAAACTGAAGGTAGCTTAGTATGTAGTGGGGAAATCATTTGTTTGGTCAACTTGTGTTTATATACTGGGTTACAGTTCCGCGGCCATCTTGACCTACATAGGTTTTGAAGAGTAAGCATGGCCACATGGCTAGCTTAAGCAATGTTAATGCATGTAAACAGGGCTCTCATGCTGGCGTGTTATAGGTAAATGTATGTGGTATTGTGGGTCAAAATGTGATCACTAGTTTAGTTGAGGACCGGGCAAGGTTTTGCATGTATTGTTTAAACTGAGTACATCCTAAATTTGTTTTAATGACAAATATATACGGCTGGCAGATCGATGATACACGAACAAGGGAGCAGGACCGTTGATGGCTATCAACGTTGATCGACAGTGTTTATGTTACCGCTATGGGAAAATGGATGATGTCTGTAGACCACTGAAGATGTATTTTTGAGAATTTAATGATTGAATTACACCTGAGTTGATGCTTTATTGCTTCTTTTTGTGTTTTTTGTTGTATTTGTGTGCAATGTAATTTGTCTCGGAATCGGAATCATGCATAGCTATTGCGACAGCCCGAGTTATAGTTATTATCGTTCTAATTTTTGTGAATCATATATATATATATATGCTAATCTCATTGCAAACTAGTATTATTTTGGTCATTATTACGACAAAAAGGTTGAAATAAAAACTTTCTTTTCTTGAAGAGTGGGTGTTTTATGTATAAGTATTTCAACAGCATGTATCTTTCATCTTTTATTGATGGAAAGCTATGTAACAAGTTGTATTGTTGAGCTGATCACTGGACACGTCCATTCTATGGAATGATCTAGAATGTATCATTTATGTATCATTTGCTGTGTATAGGTGACAGCTCTGTAGTTGATTTTATAGAGAATATTCTGGAACACTTCTGTCTGGCAAAGTTTGTTGACAATAATTGTATGCTGCATTGCTATGTTATTTTCTGATATGATGTCATATTCTGGAAAGTTCTATCACTCTATATATTTAGCTGACCGTCCAGTTTTTACGGAGCTTTTTATTTGTGTTCCTGAATACTGTACTTGCATTGGAGCATATTATTTTGGAGCATTTATTTCTGAGCACATTCTGCTGCAGTTGACTCAAGTTGTGACCAGTCTAATTTAATTATTAGGTATATCTATATTGGATTTCTAACAGTAATATCTGTTAATACTTTGTGCCTTTCCCTGTCCAAGAGACATTGAAATACTATTATTCTTTGAGGAACTTTTATGCACGTCTTCTGAAGTAAGATCGTTATAGACACTGTGTTATTGTGGTACCTGGATTTATTTCAACATCCGCGATTTAACGGACTGTTACCGGAGTTCACCTGCCTATATATAGTTCTACTAGCCTTCCTGGAGATAGAAACTGTGTATCGGCGTAATTATTTCCGCGTGGATCGATATTCCCTGAGATTTCAACAGCCATTTTCATTTACAAGGTCAAAGCTTCATTTTCTTTACTAGACTTTGCTCCCATTCATTATCACTTGTAAGTAACAAAAACACTGTATATATTTATTTCTTGTATTATAATTAAATATTTTTATTGTTATATAAAATTTGCTGGTCTTTTATTTTTCTTTGCGATCAATTTCATTAGTTGTAATTATTCGGAAATTGTATCGTAACATATGACTTCTGGGGACAAGAGTCCAGACTCTTTCGCGACTATTTAGGTCCTACGAATTCTGAACACAGGAGTCCACAAGTTCACACGACTTTTGCGGGTCCTACGACTTGTATGTACAAGAGTCAAGAGTTTCGCACGACATGTAAACACATTCTGTAGGGAAGAGTCCAAACATTCATACGACTATTGCATGTCCTACTTCTATACACCGGAGTCTAAACTTCCACACACCTATTACAGGTATTAAGACTTCTGTTGACTAGAGTCCAAACTTTCACACGACTGTTGCAGGTCCAAAGGTTTACACGGCCGTTGCAGGTCCTACGGTTTCTATAGACAGGTGTCCAAACATTCACACGACTGTTGCATTTCCTAGGACTTCTGTAGACAGGAGTCCAAACTTTCACACTACCATTTCAGGTCTTACGACTTCCATTTATGGATCAATGTATGTTTCCTTCCAAACGGATTTCCATTACACATGCTTAACATAATAACCCATCTTTGAGAAACCTTTCTTATTAGGTATATACAGCTCTACCCTATTAAAAATGTTTCTACTACATAGGAGGAAATGTTTTTACACTAGTGTAAACTTCTCAAATCATGTAATGTTTATATCTGTTGGATTCTGCCTTCACTCTATTGTTAATTAACACAGTTACGAGTTTAATTAGTTTCTAGAAATAAGTTTACTTTCCCCACTAGCATTTTTTTTAAATGTAAATGCTGGGTAAGCATTGTGATAAAATATACGTATTGGACATACACATTTTTAATACATAAGTTCTGAGGAACAACCGTTTGAGCTGTTTTCTTTCCTGATATCCAGCGTGTGATAACGGTACCTTTGGTGTTGGGTGTAAGAAGAAGTGTCACTGTGCTGAAGGCGTGATCTGTAATAGATATACAGGCTGTGATGGGAAATGTGCCCCAGGATTTATTGGAGATGACTGTCAAGACGGTATGGTGTAGTCAAGACGGTCTTTGCATGTGTACAATTTTTAATGCGATTGCTATAGGCCTGTATCATTGCTGTTTTGGAAAAATAATTTTCCTCCACAACTAAAAGCTTGAATATATTTTAAAACATACTGCCTGTAGGCAGAGTTCGCAAGCTAAAATGTGTGACTAAGATTCGCAGAATCGGAGTTTATGTGTGCAAACTGGGTACCTTTAGTATGCTGCTGGTAAACATGCAAAAGCCAACAAAAGGACTGAACTGAAGATTGTAATACCATTGCAGGCAACAGTGAAGATGAGACAGAGCTCCCTATAACCAAGTCCCTATTGCTACATAACACATTGTAAATCGATTATTACATTACACGGACATTTTTATGAAATAACAGGGCGGCTGGTTTTATAACATAACACCTCCATTTTAATTACAGAACAAGTTTGTATTACATTACGTGTCAATGCTTATTACATTTCAGGGTGGTTATTACATTACTCTTATATTATTACACACTACGTCCTAACACGGTCACAGGTGTGTCAGAACAGACAAGGGGGACTAAGATTGAAAACATTTGCGATAAGATTTAATGAGACATTTAATTTTGAAATGATTACTCACCTACCTATGAAAGCAAACGGGAAGTATATGTTTGTCTGTCGTCTGTGTTTCCGTATGTCCGTCCATAGATTAATCTGTCAGATTTTCTGTAGTCCGGACTTTTTCAAAGCTGAAAGATTCGGCTTGGGCACTCACTTATCAAAGTTATTGGCTAATTGGTATATTGTGATTGTTTTGCATCATGTACTTTAAAGCAGATCAAGATATTACGGCCATTGCTTTTTAGTACTTTTCTCCACAGCCGTGAAATGCGCTATTTTCATACTTACTACTTACCACATTCCTTGATCATCATCAATTTCCACAGGTGTACTAGCCGATGGATCGGGGTGATAATTGCCCACCCATACCCATATTCTGACAAAACAAAAGGAAAATGCGGCCAAGAGAAATTTCGCAAATAAATATGCCAAGACGAAACTTTGGGCAATACGAAATTTCGAAACAAATTTTGTCTGGCAGTTCATCTCCTAAACTAATATAGGTCCCGCACGCACATGTTCATTTTAGTTCATTATTGCATTATCACATTTCACAAACATGGCAATTTTATATTAAACTATAAATGGACAGAAGTTGTTAAATGTTGGTGTTCTATTTGTGACAAATTTAAAAAAATACAATTATATAGATATCTCATCAATCGTCTGACAAAAGGCTGCAAACCAACATTTCTCTGACACTATTTGTGTTATATTAAGATATAAAAAATTCTAACATTCGTAAGGATACCTATTTCTTCATCAATGTTGTTTGGTTGTCACCGTTACAAAATTCATTATTGTTAATTTAAATCCTAATTTCTAAATGCTATCCAAATAAGTTGTATAAACATAGTTGTTTGAAAACGACTGCTGTAGACAAGAGTCCAAACGTTCACACGAGTAATGCAGGTCCTACAACTTCTGTATTTAAGAAGCAAAAGTCTCACACGACTATTAAAGTACACCGACTGTGAGCAGGAATCTAAAATTTCCTACAACTGTTGCTCGTCCTACGACTTCTGTATACAGGAGTCTAAACGTTTACAGGCCTATTTCAGGTCCTACATCTTCTGTAGACAGGAGTCCAAATTTTCAAAAAACTCGTCCTACTACTCATGTAGACTAAATGCCAAACTTCCACAAGTCTATTGCGGGTCCTACGCCTAGTGTAAAAAAGAGTTCAAACTTTCACACAACTATGGCATATCCTTAAACTTCTGTAGACAGGTGTCCAATCTTTCCAACGACTATTTCCGGACATACGACTTCTGCAGACAGGAGTGCAATCTTTCACACATATCTTTCCGGTCCCACGACTTTCTGCAGGCAAAAGTCCAAACTTTAAGACGACTTTTTCAGGTGTTACAACTTCTGTATATAAGACACCAATGTTCCACACGCCGATTGCACGTACTGCAACTTCTGTAGGCAGGAGTCCAAACTTCAATACGATAATTGCATTTCAAACGACTTCTATAGACAGGAGTCTAACACTTTCAAACGACTCTACCAGATCCTATGGCTTCTGGTGAAAGAATCCAGATTTTCTGTGGACTATTTTATGCCCTACGACTTCTGAAAACATGAGACCAAACTTTCACATGACTTTCAGGTTCTTTAGAAAAGAGCCCAAACTTCTACAAGACTATTTCAGATCCTTCGATTTCTGTAGACAGGAGTCCAAACTTTAGCATGACATTTTGAGGTCTGATGACTTCCATTTGTTGGATCAATGTATGTATAGTTTTAACATGGATTTCCATAACACTTTCTAAACATAATTATCCAACGTTGATGAACCTTAAAGATATTTACGCCTCTTCCCTGGTACAAATGTGTATACTAACCGACTGGACATGTTCTCACAGGACTATTTCAAGTCCGACAACTTTCTATGCACAAGATTATTAATTGTCACACCACTATTTCAGGTCCTTCGGGTTCTGTAGACAGGGGTCCAAACTTTCACACGACATTTCAGGTCCTACGACTTCTGCAGACAGGAGTCAAAACTTTCACACGAGTCTTGAAGTTCCTATGACTTCTGTAGACAACAGTCCAAACTTTCACACGACCGTTTCAGGTCGTACGACTTCATTAGGCAGGAGTACAAACGTTCACAAGACTCGTGAAGTTTCTATAACTTCTGAAGTCAGGAGCCAAAACGTTCACAAGACTCTTTCAGGTTCTACTTTTGTAGACAACAGTCCAACCTTTAACACGACCATTTCAGGTCCTTCGACTTCTGTAGACAGGAATACAAACGTTCACAAGACTCTCCCCAGTCCCACGACTTCTGAAGGCAACAGTCCAAACTTTCACACGACAATGTCAGGTCCTACGACTCCTGTAGACAGGAGTTTAAACTTTCAAACAAATATTGCAGGTACCACGACTTCTGTAGATAGGACTGCAAACGTTCACACGACTATTGAAGGTCCTGTAACTTCTGTAGACACAGTCCAAACTTTCACACGACCATGTCAGGTCCTACGACTCCTGTAGACAGGAGTTTAAATTTCAAACAAATATTGCAGGTACCACGACTTCTGTAGACAGGACTACAAACGTCCATACGACTCTTGAAGGTCCTATGACTTCTATAGACAATAGTCAAAACTTTCACACGACTATTTCAGATTCTACGACTCCTGTAGACATAAGTACAAACTTTCGAACGACTATTTGAGGTCTGATGACTTCCATTTTTGTATCAATGTCTGTATCCTTTCAACATAGTTTTCCATAGCACTTGCTAAAAATAATTATCCAACGTTGAGACACTTGTCTTAATCGGTGTACAATCCTCTTCCCTGGTATTCCCGAGTGGAAATGATTTCACAGGACTACTTCAAGTCCCACGAGTTACTGTACACAATATTCTAAATTTTCACACGACTATTTCAGAATACCACGATTTCTGTAGACAGGGGTTTATACTTTCAAACAAATATTACAGGCCCTATGAATTCTGTAGGCAGAAGCCCAAAGGTTCACACGACTCTTTCAGGTTCTACGACTTCTGTAGACAGAAGTAAAAACTTTCACACGATTCTTGCAGTCCTATGACTTATGGTGACAAGAGTCCAGACTTTCTCACGCCTATTTCAGGTCCTACGTCTACAAAAGAGAGGAGTTAAATCTGTTACATGACTATTTCACGTCCTAACACGCGTGTATACAAGAACCAAGGGGTTGACACGACTATTGCACGTCCTACGACTTCTATAGACAGGAGTTCAAACGTGTAAAAGACTGTTGCAGGGCCTACGGTTTCTATTAAAAAGAATCCAAACATTCACGCGAATCTTGCTGGTCATTGGACTTCTGTAGACAACAGTCCAAGGACTATTGCGGGTCGTACGACTTCTGTAGAGAGGAGGCCAATCTTTCACAGGACTATTCCAGGGCCCGCGACTTTCTGTAGAAAAGAGTCCAAACTTTTAAACGATTATTTCAGTTAACACGATCTTCTATAGACAAGAGTCTAAACTTCCACACTACTATTTCGTGTCTTACAACTTATGTAGACAAGTCCAAACTTTCACACTATTCGACTATTTCAGATCCTACGACTATTGTAGGTCTTATGACTTCTGGTGACAAGAAGTCTACGACTTATTAAATCAGGAGTCCAAACTTCCACACGACTGTTGAAGGTCCTACAACTTCTGTAGACAAGAGTCCAAACTTTCACACTATTTGACTATTTCACATTCTACGAGTTGTGTAGACAGGAGTCCAAACGTTTACACGAAATATTTCAGATCCTATGACTTCCATTTCTGGATCAATGTATCTATCCTTCCAACATGCTTAACACAATTAACACAGGTGGACTATTTTTTACTTAATATGTATACACGCCTCTACCTGGTATACATGTTTCTACTACCGGAGAGGAAATGCTTTCAAACGACTATTTCAGGTACCACGGCTTTCATTAGACAAGAGTACAAACTATCATACCACTATTCCAGGTACCACGACTTCTGTAAACAGGAGTGTAAACTTTAAAACGACTATTGCAGGCACTTCTGTAGGCAGGAGTCCAAGTTTTCGTACGTTTCTTGCGGGTCCCACGACTTCTGTAGACAAAAATCCAAACTTTCACATAACTATTTTGTATACATGTATCCCTCCAACATGGATTTTCATAAAACATGCTGAGCATAATTAACAAACCTTGACAAACTTTTCTTAATAGGTATACACGGCTCTATCCTGGTATAAATGTTTCTAGTCGAAGAAATGGCTTTACACAAGTGCATACTGCTCAAATCAAGTAATATTTATATCTGTTGGAAATTATGCATTAACTATATTGTTAGTTACCGCAGCTATGAGTTTAAGTAGTTTCTAAAAATGAAATCTTTATTTTGGGTAAGCATTTCTGTAAAAGCTAACTATTGGACATGCATATCTTTAATAAATTAGTTTAAAGTAACAAAAGTTTGAGTTGTTTTCTTCCTGATTTTCCAGCGTGTGATGAGGGTACCTTTGGTGTTGGGTGTAAGAAGACGTGTCACTGTGCTGAAGGCGTTATATGTGATAGAAATACTGGGTGTGGTGGGGAATGTGCCCCAGGATTTACAGGAGATGACTGTCAAGACGGTATGGTGAAGTCAAGATGGTCTTTGCATGTCCACAGTTTTCAATATGAAATGCCAAAGGCCTATATCAATGCATTGTTGGAAACAAAAATGTTCCCCCACAGCTTCCAGCATGAATATAATTTAAATAATGCTGCCCGTAGGTAGAGGGCACAATAAAGACTTTGTTACCCAGAAGTAAAAGTTAATTCTTAATTAATGTATATTATCTGCATAAAACTGTGATCCTGGGAAATTTTGACAGTGATGTAACCGCAAATGTCACAGTCATTTAGATGATATTTGCAGCAAAACAGACGGTTCATGCGCAACGGGATGCGCTTCCGGTTTTGTTGGATTGGATTTCCAGACACTAACATTTCGGGAACTATTTATGTTTTATTCCCAGTATTTTGCTATCACGATTTTCTTGCCTAATTGTTCGCATTGTTCCAAATAAGCCATAATAGTAGCTTATAATATATTGACATGAATAGTTATAACATTTTTGAAAGGGTGTACGGACTTATATGGTGTCTTGACTTGAGGACATGCAAACGTTATAAGCACCCACTTACTAGATTAGATTAGATTAGATTATTTAGTCACCATATAAATACATGTAGCAATAATAACTGTAATATTATATGATAATGCTTATTCAGGGATCCGCTTTCACCACTATTTGTATAGTTTGCCTTTTTGTTGCCTAGACTATACGGACAGGTAAACTTTATCAGCATCTAACTGTGTTTTACCTGACAGGACCCAAAGGTGAAAACCAGAGTGGTGAGTCTTCGTCGTACAATTGGGTGGCTGCTCCTGTTGTTGTAACTATCTTTCTAGTGTATGCAGGAATCACCATATTCGTGTGAGTATGATATTTACTAACCGGGGAGATTCCCTTAATTGTTGCCCAGGATGTATACATAATCCACATACGCACCCAAAGTTGGGGTTTGTCAACAAATTCTGATTTCCTCGATTTGAACAAATTTTGGAGTATGTTCATCAATTAAATGTTATCTTAAATATTCAATGGATACTAGGCTTGTACGAGCCAGGAGAAAACCTGCCATTATTCGAATTCAACGTAGAGAGGGCCGGCCAATTTTCTTCACATGTGTCAACAAAGCCTTTTTATCCCACCGCGGTGAATGCCCTTCTATGTGACTAGTCAACATATTGAATCTTGTAATGGTCAGGGCCGATAACCATTGACTTGGAGTAACGTCGGTACATCAAAGTGTGGTCCAGATTCACTCATCCTCAATTAAAAATTCTTGCAGAATTTTTATTTTTCGTTTTGTTTCGTTATGTTTAAGCTTTCACTTAGCCTACAAATCTGACGGTGGAGTTAACGGAAAGCCTCTGACTTTTACTTCTTAAGAAAAATATCTATAACTCATGTAATTCTGTAATAACGCAATTTACCTAATTTTGGGGTGCGTTTGTGACTTTAAGCATCTGTTCGAGTGACATTAAATATATACAGGAAATGCCATCTTCGTCGTCAAATTGAGTTAGTGCAACATGTGAAAACAATAGATATTAATGATCCTTCTCGAATACCGAATTACACTTAACATACCAACTACACATCAGGTGTCATAAAGTCCCATCGCCGTATACATATTTGGCACCAAGTTAGTTTTCATTATTTCTTGTTCCAAAAAAGATACACAATGTAACTGTTCCGGGAACTCGTGATTGTGTAAAAGCTGTTACCATTGGGCACGTTTTGAAGATCCGTCCTTAGGCTTTTGCGTATTGAACGATCATCTTCAATGCAATTTACACCCGTCATCGCCCCAATCAGCGACGTGTATTTGTTTTGATAGCACAGGGATTTCCCTCGGCCTGCTCTGGCACAAATCTGAACGTCCTTTGACTCAAAGAAGTAATATAACGACTGTGTTTGGATGACATTTAGACTGAATGTGCACATTTAGACTGTGGATAGAAAACGGGCTCTTTATCCGGTTGATAAGTTGATTTCGAGCGCTGCTTTAAGCCATTATTTTTCAACTGGAGCCTTTCCGATGAAGCGGCCTGTTTTCATTGGCCAATGGTTTCAGGGGCACAAGCCCGCATTGAACTAGGTTATTGGCCTTAAGTTGACCCAGATAACACGATAAAGGTGTCAAGTGCCAAGGTTAATACACCCATGTTTTATGCTTGGCTCGCGAAGATCCTATTTTGGTGAAGATTCATTTTTACGTAGGAGTCAGAAATGTGAGAAACAGATCATTATTTTTTCCCCTCGTAGCATAATAAATGTAACAAATTTGTATTGTGTACCATGGGTAACATCTCTTTTTTTAATAAAGTTGCTAGGTGCACAAATGTTGATATTTTTAAACAATGTGTTAAAGATTTATATTAACTATATGCAAATATATATTTATAAAAAGTCATACTAATCTGTGTAAAATATATTAATTATAATTGTTATTAATATTTAAATATATTTATTTTTATTATTATTTTTATAAATGTTTTGACGATTTTGTATGTAGTGTTTTTCCTGGCCGGTTACTGGATCTTTTGATCTGATGGCCTTGTATTGAATATATATAAACAGAATAAAACATACATGACATCAAGTGCATTCCACATCAATAACAACCTACATAGAGCAGGTAACAGCAGAGAAAATTGGAAAATTTAGAATAACACTAGGTCGAACCGACCAATACAACTGGAAAACCAAGTCACGTGACGAGTTGAAATAGCGTAACCGGTCGCTTGATCAGATCACGTGTCAGCGGCCTGGCTTGGACGTTCATTTATTTATGCAATGTGACTGTTTATTACATACAAGGTTCATTGCCGCATTGAATCGACGACCATATAGTTACAAATGCTTTCGGCCCACCGACTTCGCCAATATATTGTCTGCAAACTGGTTTGGTTTACAATTGGACCTCTCTTGTGTCTGACCAGGCACTACACGGCAGTCGCCATAGTGATTATAATACTTAAATACTACTATTATTAAATATAGCCTACACAAATGAATCCTGATTTGGTCTGTTGCCTCTGACTTTAGACTGTTGTCTGAAAGGTTGACTTTAGTCTGTTGTTCGTAAATTTGACTTTGTTCCGTTGTATGTAAGTTGACTTTAAACTGTTGTCTGTAAGTTTGACTTTAGTCTGTTGTCTGTAAGTTTGACTTTAGACTGTTGTCTGTAAGTTTGACTTTAGTCTGTTGTCTGTAAGTTTGACTTTAAACTGTTGTCTGTAAATTTGACTTTGGTCTGTTGTCTGTAAATTTGACTTGAAACTGTTGTCTGTAAGTTTGACTTTAAACTGTTGTCTGTAAGTTTGACTTTAGTCTGTTGTCTGTAAGTTTGACTTTAGACTGCTGTCTGTAAGTTGACTTGAAACTGTTGTCTGTAAGTTTGACTTTAGACTGTTGTCTGTAAATTTGACTTTGTTCCGTTGTATGTAAGTTGACTTTAGACTGTTGTCTGTAAGTTTGACTTTGGTCTGTTGTCTGTAAGTTTTATTTTGTTCTGTTGTATATAAGTTGACTATGGTCTGTTGTCTGTAAATTTGACTTTGGTCTGTTGTCTGTAAATTTGACCTTTAGTCTGTTGTCTGTGAATTTGACTTTGGTTTGTTGTCTGTAAGTTTGAATTTGGTGCGTTGTCTGTAAATTTGACCTTTAGTCTGTTGTCTGTAAATTTGATTTTGGTTTGTTGTCTGTTAGTTTGACGTTGATCTGTTGTCTGGAAATTTGACCTTTTATCTGTTGTCTGTAAATTTGATTTTGTGCATTTTATTTTGTATTTAGGAATATACAGATTTCTTTCTATATCGAACAAGAATAATTGAGTAAATAGTGACTCTCGTGTCCAATACCATTGTTGCATTTATTAAAAATACGTTATACAATGACGTTATGCCATCTACCAACTTCAATGGGTAGAGAGTGGTTAGAAATTATAAATAATAGCAGACTTCGAAATAACTTTTCCGGAAGAACAACTCAATTTTTTTCTTGGAAATAATTTTTTTTATTTGGAAATAATATCGACTTTTTGGATAAGATTTGACATCGCTGGTTCATTTTTGGACAAATTGATCTTCTAACAGCTGTTTAGTAGTATACGACAGCCATTTTATATTTTTGAAGGATTGACTATACATACATTTGACATTCCTACATTATCGAGAATATCTATAATCGTCTTGTAACAAAATGGAATATAATATTGCAGAAAATATTTGGACATCACTCCAAAATTTAAAAATGCATGCTTTAACAGTAACATTAACAGGGAGCCTTTCTCATTCCTCAAAGTAATATTAAATATTAAATAGCGATTTCAAAATGTAAATTATTTCGCAATGATGCAGTTGGTATTAAATGCGCCCTAAATATTACTCCCATATATTAAAAACTGTAGAATAGACATAAATGTTTGGTAAAAAATGTCCATCAAACATTCAAACGGTAAATGGAGATTTCTCAGGGCTTTTTTAAAAGAGGCTGTACATTAATTGTGTTGCTTTTGATACATTTTGTTTCATACAATAACGTTATTTCTATTTCTAATAATTAAAATTATAGTTTTTTTTTATTTTTAATTTCCATTCATGACAATTGTTATAATATATTATATTTAATGACATTTTCTGCGGAAGTAGCAATAATAACCGTGTCGTAAAGCAGAACAAATAATTTGAGACATACATCAAAATATCCAAGCTCACCTCAGGCTTTACCGTTTGCAACTGTTAGTTGCCATACAGTGTTCAAGTTCATATAGATAAAGGCCAAAAAGTAATGGCGACAGACTCGCCCCTTGTCTGACACCGATTCGGCATGGAAATGTATCAGAGACTAGGCCCATACCATCTGGCTTTATACAATTTCCTTAGACATATTTTGAACAATATTAGGGAACTTGCCAGTAATACCATACTTTATAATTTTAATCAGTAAGGAATAACGGTCAATGGTTGAGATCAACGAAAGCACATTATAGGTATAGCTTTTCCTTTTTGTCTTAGTGACCTCTATTAGTGGGTATATGTTAAATATGTGATCAAGTGTAGAGTGTTTTCCGATTCCAGCAGTAGGTTTTTTTTTTAGTATAAGTTCAGTATTTGGTGCCGGGCTAAAATTGAAAAATAAATGGGACACAACGGACCCAGCCAACTCTAGGCCTAAAACGCTGCTAAGTTGCCTCAGTCAGTTATGTCCCCTTTATTTTTATATACAGTATTGGGATTATTAATTCAGCAAGCTATGAATCGGGCATTAAGCCTGTGTTCTAGATTAAGTTTAAAAAAATAACATAAATATCGGACATAAGTTAAAACAAAGAAACTATATATTCATTTAATAAATTGTCAATTCCAGGGGATGTATTCCCTTTCAACTGGTTACCTGTCGAAGCAGACAGTCTGGTTGGCTTTATGAAGCCATATTTGTATAAAACGGTCAAATTGATTCACTGCGGATATTGATCTTGTATGTAATGACTAGGCATTTTGAATAGTTTCGCGAACTCAGGCCGCTGACTCTTGACCTGATCAATCGACCTATGACGCCATTTCAACTCTTCATGTGACTAGATTCTCTAGTTGTTATTGGTCCATTCGACCTAATGTTATGATAAATAGTTCTAATGTATATTTCTCTATTTTCTCTTTTGTTAACTGCTCTATGTTGATTGTATTGGTGTGCTATGCGAATGATGTCATGTATGATACGGTTATCTGCATGAGATGCAAGTTTTGCCACTAGCACCAAATATGACGTAAATGGTCAAAAAATCTAATACACAAAAGCCGTAAATCAAAGGGGACGGAGGTTACCGGAGAAAGCCGAGTTGGAACAAGAATGATGAAGCCAATCACATCGGAACATCCCTCTTTCGGCTCCTGTCGTCGCCGTAAATGATACCTTGGGGGTTAATCGTCGCAATAATACTACTGAAAACTGCGTAATGTTAATTGCCGGATATTTTAATAAAAGAACTTCGCGGATTTATTCAACAAAAACGGTCAATTCAACGCGCTTT
>JAUELC010299349.1:0-15303 GCA_031471745.1 Cryptochiton stelleri
TTTACAGGTAGGCCATGCAGCTTAAGACATGTCTATCCGGAGAAGTTTACAGGTAGGCCATGCAGATTAAGAAATGTCTGTCCAGAGAATTTAATGACAATAAAATAGAAAGAAACGTGCTGGAAGTAAAACGAATTTTATCTCAGGAAGTAAGATTGTGTAGAACTGATTCCACTGCGACAGGTGATTGTTGTTTAACGCCAAGGGTATTTCACTTATATCGCGGCGGTGTTCTCCAACATTAAATAGCCACACTAACACAACCATACAGTCTGAAGGGTTTTGCTCTGTTGAACAAATAAAGTTCCCCCAGTGTTGGGTAAAGACACTGGCGACAGGTTATGGACTGGATCTTGAAAGTGGGAAATACTGATGACATTTAGGCTTCGAGGAGTTAAAGTCAAAGGCCATTCTAACACACTATTTGATCTGTTCTGTTAAACAGACATTAGGAGTACAATAAAGCACCTTATATCTTTAGACGAAGATGTAACAATTTAACTTTTCATTTCACGATAAGTGTTAACACTATTTAAAAGATTGACAAATACAAGAGAGCGAACCATTACATATATACTATAACAACTCATATAGTGTATGTATAGTATGAGCTAGGGATTAACGTATTGTCAGTGTGTTTAACAGGTTGGGATATAACAATGGAACGTTAATTCGCCCAGTTCTATTAAATAAACAACACTTTAACAACTCTACGTATTATAGCACCCTCATTTAATCAGACTTAAATTGAATTGTTTATCTAATGGCTATCTACATAAAGCAACACTTTTGGAGGGAATAACAAAACTCCAGAAAACATTGTCCCATAACGGCACATCTTCGTATAATGTCTAGATCTTGTCTTAAATTTGAAATCAAAGGGACAAAAACTGTAGGAGGAAATAATACGATCACAAGAAAAGTTAATAGACAGACATAAGCACAGACGGTCAGGGCAATACCATAATGCGTCCAGTGATAAATGATGGTTATTTATAAACCATCTTTGATTTAAATAATCTTATATCACTTCTAAGTAATCCAAATAAAATATTCGCTCAACTGAAATTTGTTAGTGTCAAATCTTACCATAGTTGTGATCGGAGTGGTGCGTTCACTCGTGAAACTTATTTTCCTAACTGTCTTGTATGAAAAAAAACATATTCAGGACATTGTCGGTAGAGTTAGAGGCAAATAATCAGAAGCTAAAAATCCCGTTTATCCCTTAGTCCAACAATACTGACCAGAGATGTAAAACAAGCATGCACTGCATTAACATCGTTCTCTGAGGACAATTGCAATAAACTGTGAAATCCGCTTATTAATAAACAAGATCAGCAATCAGTTTGATATCAGGTGCATATTTTATATCACATCGTGTCAATATTGTTAGAACACAGTCTAATTAAATCCCGGAAGTTGAAATCCAATTAAAGTAAGCGCATATTGATGATTTAACCCTAAAGAGCGTGTGATATTTCTCACAACAGGTCATTTCCCTGACCGTTGGATTGTTTACCGTTGCTGCAACCCTTTCAGAGAATTATGTACATAGGACCTGAGAACAATATTGTCCGATTGCAAACAGTGAAAAATCTGATTAATATTGCACAAAAAAAAACCCTTTTCCACGGCACTGGCGTGGATGTCAACACAACTAGAAATCAAACATGAACTTAACAAAAATTGTAAACAATTCACAGATTTTGACATTTTTGTGAAAATGTAACTGTTATAAATTTAAAAGGTGATACAGTGTGTCTGAGTCTACTTGACACTGCTGCCCCTAACCTTACTCTGGAAGAGTTGGAGGTCTTGAGAAAATGACATGTCAGGTGTCAATCATTTGCTTGCAGTTGTGAGAATTTGTTAATATCTCTTTATATATGTTATTATTATAATTTCAGTGAGGGATTAGATAAAGATGAGAATGAACTTACCTAGTGTTACATGGTACATGGTTGTATCCTATTGTCTCTGTATATACAGTATCAATGATTTATACATGTAATGGTATAAGCTGAATCCCAATTTATTCCTGCACTCTGTTACACTTACTGTTCCTCGAATTCGCTTGTTTCTTTCTGTCACGTGATGGTATGTAAAACGAATGGTCCAGGTGAATTATGAATAGCTAATCGGTCTGATTAAAATCGCTAATTATGCGGATTAATTCTCCTGACTAGCTTTTACACATACTGCTATATGGAAGAGTATAGGAAATGGACTGGATGAGGAGCAATAGCCCGTGACAAATTGTTTTATATAAGCCGATAGCGACAGAAGTTCTCCACTTCCATAGCATGATTTGTGTATCAAGTTAGCGATCTTTTTGCCCTCTGGCTTTATATGTTTTTGATGACTCTTTAATGAGGCGAGATTTAAAACACAGAGCCATGTTCAGCTAAGTTTTGTATTCAAGTCCCCATCACTCATCGGGCTCTGTGGTATGTGATCTTTACATCTCTCTCTGATGTATCTTATCGCTTTAATTGTTTTCATGTATACTTAATATCTGTAATGCCCTCCTAAAGACTTGGTTCGTGTCATATCAGAGATAATCTAAGCGGATTAAGGTACAACATAACAATTACTATTCACATATTTAAAGGCATTTATATTAAAACAATATTGGCATTATTCTTTATTGTCACCTTTTGATATTTGACAGGTGTTTGGGACTGCATAAATGTGTCGCTGGATATAATTAACCGCTAATAAACTCCAGCCAATATTAAATCATCAAAAAAGAGTTTGTTACAAAAAAGTCTAGTGCTTGTTGTAACGCCTATGATAACGACTTTCTAAATCACTTTCTCACGAAATTTAATGATTTCATTAGGGAGATAAAATCTAGACGACTCGTATCGGTCTACAAACGAGGTAAAATGGTATTCTATTCAGACTGGAAACTATGTGATAATGTCAGCTTTCACCTGAACATTATATAGACTTAATGTGTAGATAAGAGAAACCATCATTGTCATCAGGTAAATTGATTATAAATAATACTGCAAGGCTAGACAGAACATGTTAAATAATCATTGGTTGATTTTAACACAATTTAGCAATATGTTTCAACTATTATGTACACTATACATGTGTGAAACTTGAGTGGTTTGTTCCTGATAAAATTTAAGACAGATATATATAAAAGCTATCTGACCGTTACTCAGATGTACACGAGTACCAACAAACCTTAAATATACTATTCCTGAGAAATAATAAGTTATACAAAGAGCATCACCATTGTTAAATTTGAAACGTTGATGAGGAATCATCGTTATTCATGCAGAATATGGACACTCCAAAAATTTCTGAAAATGATCTTAGTGTTAAAATGGAGTAACTTAACCGTTACCACAGCTGTGTAAAACATCTACCCTTCGTCAAACTCATTAAGCTAGTTCAGTTGATATGACATGCGTGTTTTCATCACCAACACTGATGAAACACCGATGAAAGTGACAAAATTGCCTATATTCAGAGGTGAGGAAAGATGCGGCAATATGAGACAGATGTAGACCGGGGAAGTAACCGATGGTACTGGCAGGTCGTCTACCATGTCCCACGTCAATCCTCGATCCGTTTGGTTAAGGTTAACATATAATGCTCTTCTGGCATGGCACCCACTAGAAAGGATATTCACTCATACGACTCCAGACGACACAAACTATAATATATACTTAATGCTAGAATCAGTTAACTTTGCTCAAGAGAATTGTTTACACTTTATCATCAAAAGTCACACGTGGTTTAAATAATGCATCCTATGATGTACGCATAACGGTAACACCCATATGAATAAACAGATGAAAGAGCAACTCATTTTCTAACAGATGAAAGAGCAACTCATTTTCTAACAGATGAAAGAGCAACTCATTTTCTAACAGACTCTCGATGGATATAATTTTAACATTTTTTAGCTTTTCCAGCTCGTATGGAAATTAATTGAAATAGTTATGTTATTAGGTATATAATAGAGTAATATCCTAAATTGCTTGTCTTGTTCAAGTTCTTGACTAAGGACATGCTACAAACTAGCACTGGACAACCACAGCGAAGATGTAACAATAACACGTCTGCCTCGTTCTTTATACTGTCTATCTAGTCAAACATTCTTGTCGATGTCATATTAGGAAAACACAGACATTTGCTCTCCCGTGACATCAACTCAATAATCAAAAAAGGTTTAAGTTGATATTTAGAATTGCGCCCAATGGCATTGCATATTAAAATAACGATATAGTGTCTATTATATGTATTAAATACAATACAATTACTTGATACAAAACAGATCTTGATAAAATAACATTAGTGTAAATTTAAACAGTTTATTCAGGATAGATGCACTAATCAGCTTTCTGTCTTATAGTATAAAGGCAATGAAACCCCGAAAATGGACGTTAAAAAAACTCATAATTTATTCACATATGACAATGACGATGACTTAAAATAGGGACATCTTATCCGAGGAGTTTCGTTGCGTTATACTTAACATAACCATAACTTTAGGGGCCTGTATCGAGTTTCGTTGCGTTATACTTAACCTAACCATAACATTAGGGGCCTGTATCGAGTTTCGTTGCGTTATACTTAACCTAACCATAACATTAGGGGCCTGTATTGAGTTTCGTTGCGTTATACTTAACCTAGCCATAACATTAGGGGCCTGTATATCGAGTTTCGTTGCGTTATACTTAACATAACCATAACATTAGGGGCCTGTATGTGCAATTTATATTGAAATATGCTCGTTTTAACTCTGGCATCTTGATGTATACTCATTTTGTCATCTAGAAAATCGAAATAAGAATTAAATTGTTTCACAAATTAATAAAATGACTGGGGTAAAATGTTTTAAATGTGCATGGTAGCCAGATAATAATGTAGCAAAACGACTGTGGCTGAAGTGAAAATAAAATTCAAATATCTCACCTTTACCAGTATAAAATCTGTCTCTCGTGTAATCCTAAACGTGCGGAATGATACTTCACAATTTAAACATACGAATAGATTACAAAGTTACAGTAAACGATAACTCGCTAAATTGGCTCAATTCGAGTCTGAACAGTATAGCGAGACCCCAAACACTATGAATGAGACAGGCAGAGTAAAATCGCAAGCACTCGTTCTCAGCGGACGTACAAATAGAGCTAACTGGATTGGCTGGTGTTCGTGAGTGGGCCAAGTCGGCGAGGCAAGACCGCGAGTTGGGTCTCCCTGGCCGAGTACACAGAGCCCAGCGAGGGAATCAGACAATCTTCTGGGAAAATACGACAAACAATTCACCGATGATTACTCCTTGGCGAAAGGATGATGATTTATTTGAAGGACGAGTGTCTAATAAGTGAGTTTAATCAGGACAACCCGAGTTCATCTCCGAAAAATATAATTGATTGAGAATTCTCAATCAGTGAAAAATACACCTTGAAAATCCATGTTTTCTTGAACTCAAAAGCTATATTAATTGTTTTACCAATCAAACGATTTTTATGTTATAATGTTGACCATGCAAAGTAGGCTTACATACTGATCACCTTGCAAAGTAGTCTTACATACTGAAGATGACGTTTGTATCTTCTTTAGTTGTCCTTGAGGCCAGACAACAGTTCAAACAGAAGTTCACAATTATGTTAGTAATTCGGTGTTTAGAGGTCAGAGAACAGTTCAAACAGCAGTTCACACTTCAGTTAACAATTCGTTGCTTTCTTACACCATAAACTTACCTTCCAATGACTAATGCACTTATTTCGCAATTTATTGCTATACTGAAGAAATCAAAAACTGATATCCCTCCTCTGAGCCCTCACCGACTTACGTGATCGGAGCGCGTAGACATGCGCAACTCCTATTGTAACTTCAGCAGAAAACAAAGATAACTCTGAAGCGGAGAGGAGGGCGGGCCATTACCGTCAGTGGGAGGTAAGTATAGTTTAGAAACATACAAATTATTATAAATTTGTCAAGTTTCTTACACAATAAACTCACCTTCCACTGACTAATGCACTAGAATACCACACCAGGAGGAGGGCAGAGCTACATCTAGCTATAACCCAAGGTGAGAAGGGCCCAGAGGGAAAACAACACATTCTACTTAAGTCTTTAGAGACTGACAGATGAATAATCAGGAGTAGAACGAAAGTAAACAATGTATCAGACAATTATTACTAACGCCAAACTAATTAGGGGTTAAAACATGATAAAAACGAGTTCTCCGTCTATCGGCTACTCGCAGACTCTGATAGACGCCTGCGCTGCTACCAAAGGGCCTACAGACAGTACGTCGTCTCGCACCAGTGTAACCGAGGCGAAGGTCTTAGTAGAACGCTAATAACACGCCCTGGTAATATCCTTCACTGATCGATTAGCCCAAACCGACAACTTTGCAGCCAGATCACGAATTTTATGCTCCGAAACCTTAGATAGTGTCCAACCAGAGTTACTAACTCACTCATAAGCCAAACATACAGTCTTAGAAAGCCAGGAAGCTATAGTGTTCTTAGATAATTCCTGCTTATGCTGGGCCTTAAAGGGAGTGAACAATCGTCTACGCCCCGCCCTTATTGGCTTCGATTTAAATCTAAATTCGATCTATAAAGAGCCAAAGCTCTTACTTGATACATCGAACAATCTGCCTCCAAACCCGGATACAAAAACCCGGACAAGGCTGGAATCACAAACTCACAAAAACAAAACAAAAAGGCGACGTGTCGTACTCCGATGCCTGATTCTTTGCTACAAATTTCGGGAGAGTGGCAAGCGAAACTGATGACCCATCTTGAGGATGGTTAATCGCTCTCTCGTCCAGGGCATGAATCTCAGAAATCCGGGCTGCTGAAGCGAATAATAACGCTTATTGTAGGAAATGCACTCTAAATCCGCCATGTGGAACGGTTCGAACGGTAGTCCAGATAAAACCTGAGAACTAACGATAAGCCCCACTGAGGTAGTCTGGGACTCCTAGAGATGCTGGAAATCTTAAATGGTCTGCCTAACGCTGTGAGGTTACGATCCACCCCCAACAGCTCCCCTCGTGGTGAGATGGAGGACTCTAGTGATTGCAGGCCGATATCCATCCACAGTCGACGGTCTCTCAATAAAATCCTGCCGTAAGGAGAGAATCCTGGAGCACATGCCAACATACAGCCATAGCATCGCAGGGTTCGAGTGAAAAACGTTTGTTCCGGGTTGGCGAAGTAACTTCTCCCACAGGGTTAGCACCCATGGGACATCAACGATAAGCTCCAATAGTTCTGGGAACCAGAGCGGCGCTGATCGTCCGTCGCACTGCTGGAAGGATTGCTGGCTGCGCGAAGGCGTAGGCTATCATCCCGGCCCAGACCTGAATCAACGCGTCCAACGCCAGCACGATTTGATCCAAACTTTGGGACATGTAACCGGAAGTTGATGGATCCAACAAGTCGCGAACAGGTCCGTCAAGGGTGTCTCCCAAATCTGTGTAATCCCCCTGAACACATTCAGGTGAAACTGCACATCTGTCTGGATAATCTGAATCCACCTGGCTAGATAATCTGTTAATACAATAAGGCGAGCAGGACAGAGTATGCAGTAGACCAGCCTAAGTCAAATAGAGTCCATGTTAACTCCAGGAGTTGTTGGAAGCTTATCCCACCCTGCCTGTTTATGTAGACCATCCCCGTTGTGTTATCTGTGACATCTAACAGCCTGGAGGCGCGAAGCTCCGATCGAAACGCCTCATCACCATAACAAACGCCTCGAACTGCAGCACATTGTTGCAGGTGGGATCTCCCCTTCAAAAGATGCGTCGGTGAAGAGACTCAACTTTGGTTGAACGGCGTAAGGGATATTCCTTGTAGAACATTCCCTTGTTGAAGCCACCATCTCAGGTAAGTTTGGTATCCAGCGTCAACACCACTCTGGACTTCCAATGACGCCAAGGAGCTTATATATGAACTTGTAAGGGACTAAGATGTAGACGCCTACGTAAAGTCCCGTTCCGAACAGAAGTCAGAAGCCCCACAGAGACGCGAACTGAAGCGTCCGCCACTCCGACAACTGGGTCATACTGCGGCCGGAAGTAGGAGTTTCAACCACCGGCTTGCGGTGGGAACGCCCTTACCTCGAGGGTATTGTATTCTACTCCTACAAACTGGAGTCTGCGCCGGAACTCTGTCTGATTTGGCCTCCTGCGTAAGGTAACCTAATCCTACTAGCTGGTTCCAAGCAAACTCAGTGCCGAAAATGACCTGACGAGTAACATGGTATTTGATACCCCTACTGTGAATGAACTCGCTTGTGATTTGGGATGTGTAGGCAGCATCTCTCAAAACCAAAGTGGTCCATTCGGCCTGCCTTATAACCGATTGGATAGTGTTCTGAAAAATCCATCCGGAATTGAGGTGGTTTAGACAGGACCTCCCGTTGAGAACGTGCAAGTATAAGATCTTGTGTTTCTCTAGAGAATCATTGTTGGAGAACAGTAACACTGGGGAGTAGTCCTTTGGACAATGTTTAGAAAAAATCCATCGGAAGTGAGGCGGTTTGGACAGGACCTCCGGTTGAGAACGCGCAAGTATAAGATCTTATGTTTCTATAGAGAATATGGTCTGATGTCGGCGCCACTACAGACGACGCCTGACGCTGGAAACTATCTCCTCAAGCTACGCCTGACACTATCCAAACACAGATCCGCATATCAGCCAAAAGAGCTTTCTGCGCTGGATAACCAAAGACGCAACAAAGTAACTGATGACGTCATCGTGTCTGAGTTTGTCGTAGCTGCAGATGTGAGCGAAACAGTAAACAGTGATAACACGGCTGGGTCCTCAAATCCCGGTCCTCAATCTTGCTAAGTCCTGATGTCAAACAAGAACCAAACATAATAGACGACATCGCAACGGTTTCCCGCGTATTGCCTGGCCACATCCTCGAAGATAAATCCTGACGACCAGACATCCACAAGCCTATTTACTGCATCCGACGGTGGTACGAGGACGGTGACGAACCTCCGGCGTCAAACACGCCATCGTTGACACCGCCTAGATCTAATCACAGGTAGGCGGTGTCATAATGGGAATAAAAGAAACAAATGAGCCAGTAACGCATTATACTCCGCCCTGGAGTCAAGCTCCACCTCCCTGTTGAGGACAAACAGCTGTCCACCATCAGCTGGCAAACGCACAAAGTGAGCCAAAGAAAAGACTACCGATGATAACTTCTTCAACTTGGACACAACAGTCACATCAGACGGCGACCCATACACTGGAAGTGAAGACGGAGGCTGAAAACCCTGAAAACCGGAACGAAAAAACCGGAACGAGGAAAGCCAACCCGTGAGACGAATCATCTTCTTCTTGAATGTTCATTCAGGCAATAGAACATACCATCATAGGGTTCTGGGACATTTACCTCCGGACATTTCCTCCCGGACATCTGACCCCTTAGGACATCTCTTCCCCTGACGTCTCCCTTGTAGGATATCTCCTCCTAAGAACATGTTGCCCACCCCAGACATTTGTCCTCTGGATATCTACCCCCGTAGGACATCTGTTCCCCTCCCCTAGGAGTATCTTCCCATACACATTTACCACCTTTACATCTCCCCCTGAAGGACATCTCCCCGGACATTTGTTCCCTGGGTGTATTTCCCGTAGGATGTATCCCCTAAGGACATTCACCCACCCCAGACATTTGCCCCCTGGATATATACCCCCGTTGAACATCTTCCCTCAGGCATTTGCCCCTGGGCATCTCCTCTCCGTAGAACACCTGCTCAATTTCAAAATAAGAATATTTCCCCCGACAACTGCCCCCTGACAAATTCCTGTCGTAGAACACTTGCCGCCTCAGGACATTTCACCCTCCCCCATATATTTATAACGTATATACCATATACCTTCTTGCCACCTCTGCATAAGAACATCTGCACCCTTGCCCTGTAAGAACATGTGTGTATTAAAATATAAAATATACACTAAATGATGTGTCACGAGTGTCTCTAAGTCTGTGCTGTAGTAGTTTTCCTGATCTATTTTTTCGTAATCGATTGCTATCTTGTTCTGCTTTTTTTCTGTAGGCGTACTTTATGTTTTCGTACGTTACTATTCGTTTTTCTTTTGCTATCGTGCTCTGCTTTTATTTTTTTTTCTCCAGGTGTACTTTACGTATTCCTGCTTTATTTTTCGCCGTTGATGGCTATCATGCTCTGCTTTTATTCTTTTCTGTATGTGTAATTTACATTTTCGTGCCTATTTTTTTGTCTTGTATTGCTATGATGCTCTGCTAGGGCTTTTATTTATTTTTATTGGTCTATGATTGCTATAATGCTCTCCTTTTATCTTTATATGTGGGTGTACTTTGCGTTGTCGTGTTTTTGTCGTCTTTGATGGCTATCATGCTCTGCTTTTATTTTTTTCGCTGGGTGTACTTTACATTTTCGTGCTTTATTTTTCGTATTTGATAGCTATCTTGTTCTGATATTATTTTTTCTGTTGGTGTAATTTACATTTTCATGCATTGTGATTCGTCTTGTATTGCTGTTATGGTCTGCTTTTATTTTTTTCTGTCGGTGTAATTTAAGTGTTCGTGCTGTATCTTTCGTCTTGTATTTCTATCATGCTCTCCTTTATTTTTTCTGTAGGTGTACTTTACGTTTTCATGCTTTATTTCGTGGTCTACGATTGAAATCTTGTTCTGCTTTTAATTTATTGGAAGATGTACTTCCCGTTATCGTGCTTTATTTTTCGCCTTTGATGGCGATCTTGTTCTGTTTTTATTTTTTATGTTCGTGTACTTCACTTTTTCGTGCTTTATTTTTCGTCTTTGTGGACTGCCATGCTCTGCTATTCATGAACGTGTACTTTATGTTTTTCGTCTTTGTTGGCTATCACGATCTGATATTTATTTTGTGCGTGTACTTTACGTGTTTCTGCTTCATTTCTTTGTCTACCATTGCTATCCTGTTCTGCTTTTAGTTTTTCGATTCATCAAATCACAAGACGAAGTGTAGATTTACTGATTTAATATGACCACTTTTATCACTTTCTTTTATTTCTAAGTTGTATTAAATAATCCTGACCTAAACCGCAAGCGCCTAAACTTACAACTGAAGTTTGCGTTTATGCTCGCAATAACGAAAGATGTATTCAAATGTGCTGTATGGAAGCTGCACCTGATAAAGCAGCTGATCATGTTCATTAACTTTGTAAAAACATTATCACTAAATAGTGTTCAATAGCAAAATGTGAACTGGCGGGATGTTGATGGAAATACCAACGATCCAACCAATATTTCCTTTGTGAGTTTAATTTACGAGAAATCCTGACAAAAGGCATATGTAGCTTATAGAAACGGATATAAAATTCGCTATTGATTGCTGAACTGTGATGTTAGTGGTTAACTTAGACACAGCTCCACCTAACCAGTGTGTGTCACATGAATCCATGCTATATATCCTTCTTCACTAATACCCTCTTTATAGTCCTAATATTTGTGCATTATAATCTTCCTTTAGTATCACTTGTTGTTTAGGCAAGACAGCTTATCCTGCTAGATTTGACAGTAATGGATGTAGTTGATCAATAGAGGAAAACAAAACGAACATTAGTGATTGTGAAAGTACCAGTACAAAACCTCATAGAAAAAACAATATATCGAGCTGCATCCTCATAAATCCAGTCTGCCTCCGCAACAGTTTAATTGTACAGGTATATAGCCAAAGTAAAGATCATTCCAGACGCAGGACTCTTTAACTGGAGATCGTACTGAAAAACCTAGTTCTGATATAACTCCGTTGTTTTTTTTGTATATATCTTGCCTTGGAACAACGGAGTTATGACACATAAGAGACATAACAACTATAAGGCAGTGCGGCCACTTAAAACTACACCGGGCATAGTTTAAAACACTTAACCAACACTCACCTGGGGACTTTTGGCGAACGGCCGCTGAATTTCGTCTCCCAAAAATGATCGGCTGAGTGTACAAAATGAGAAAAATACCGCTAACGTCGACTTTGTCAATAACTGGCTAAGTCACTCACAACACAAAATCATGCAAAACACAAATTGTCATTTATTTCAAAGTAGGGCCTACTCGTCCGTCCCGAAAACCCGAACATATTTCAGCTCTGAAACTAAACATTTTGCCATTATACTGAAAATGGAATAAATTCGCTCCAAAAGATTTAATGTGTTTAAGCATCATGTACAAAGTGTTTTTTGGTCGCGTTGTGCTAATCGTTTTATTCAGCCTTACCAGTAATTATTTTGACATTTTGTATTTATACACAAACCTATGTGTTGTGTAATTCTGTAAGCATAAATGACGATCATGACAAACATAACAGGACAATAGTAGATACAGATATAGTTTGTAACAGTTGAAATTTGATATAGAATCAGGCCGCTGTTTAAATCGATACTTGCATTGTATAATTTGCAATTGTTTCCGATAATTTGCTTCTGAAGCGTCTATACCAATTAAACGAAAAAGTCACACGGGGAAAAATTGTTTTGTGTCTGCCTAAATATTTGTCGTTTTTTTCTACACAACCCCCTAGCCCGTTGGACTGGTACCTGCTCTAAATAATTATGTAAACAAAAATGTGTCGTGAAGGTGAAAGGCAACTATTTTTTAAAGAACTTCTCCAATATGTCCCATCTAATATTGCTCGCAATTCGTTCTTAGCATTTTAACACGAGTATCAGACGTTTGGGTTCTTACTACTTTTATGATGTTTGAACCCAACGAAAGGGCCATATTTCGTAGGATCTTCGAGTGTAGTATTTATTTTTTATTATTCGACAGGGAATTAGATACAGTAAGGCATAAAACAAAGAGTATAGTAATCAGCAACATTTCTATGTTGTTAAACAGAACTAGGTTTTACAGGGACTACCAAATGGGTCTCTCACTTTTTTGCTATGATTCTCTTGGCTATGCTTATTTGCTAGGTGTTACATTTTATTGTGGCGAAAGCTGTATGTAAAAATTGGTGAGAGAAGAATGCCTGCCAAGTTCTTACTGCTGAATGTCATCATGTGCTGTTATCAATTATCCTGGGAGTCCGGGAGATTTTTCAGATTGCCCGGATAGACGACGACCAAGAAGACGTCTCTATTACCATGTTATGCGTCAACACCTTTTGGAAACTTATAATTACTTTGCCACATTTTACCAAATAATTTCAACCATGGTATTAGCTTTGAACAGGCTGTATCAATTATATCCCCACTAGGATACCACACGATGCGATACAGTTTACGACAGAAGGTGACCATCATCCTTGTGTTATTCCTAAGTAGCCGACACCATACGAGACCACGGAGAAGCCTTAGCAGACGACACCATACGGAGACCACGGAGAGTACGGAGAAGCTATGTTTCTGTGTAATAGCTGTCCGGCTGTCTTTACGGCGAATCCATGACTGTGTAGGTTACATGTTTGGATCGATAAAAATGTAAGGGTCTAAAGTTAAAAAAAAATGATAATAAAACCAATACAGGGCAAATGCAGTCAGTTTTTTTTTTGTGATTCCTGGAATCTAGGGAACTGGGGATCGTAGAGAGGTGAGGTGACTGGGTATTTAGGGGTAGTCCTACCTGAGCTGTCACGTCGTGTGTATGATGACAAAGCGCAATACATTTACATTCTTAACAGAAGTGTAGTTTAACGTTATAGGTCGACTGAACACTGACCAACATTGACTTGTACATCATGTCTATACATTGATGTATTCATGTCATTTTGTTTAACATTAAACACCACACTCTCAAACAATCAGTGTATGTAAATATGTTGTGTAGGTAACATGTATAGATCGATACAAATGTAGGGGTCTAAAGTTATTTTTTTTATCAAACCAATACAGTGCAAATGTAGTAATTTTTTTTTTATTCATGGAAACTGCGGATCATACAGCGGTAGGGTGACCGGGTATTTAGGGGTAGTCTGACCTGAACTGTTACCTCGTGTGTATGACAAAGCGCAATACATTATTTTTTTTAAACAGGAGTGTAGATTAACGTTATAGGTTGACTGAACACAGACCAGCAACGACTTGTACGTCGTGTCTATACACTGACGGTTGTATTCATGTCATTTTTTGGGTTTAACAGACACCCCAAGAGGGTGGTCATCACCCAGTGATGTTGTCTGAGCCGTTACCTCTATGTGAGGCGCCCTTTCAACCCCCGAGGGAACCCAACAACAATACCCATGATCTTCAACAAAGGGATGTCACCGAGGATGTCGTGGAGGCAACACGCCAACCGCTTCCACCTCCAGTTCGACCTTTACACCCTCCAACACCACCAGCACCACAGCCTCTACCTTAAGCCTTGACCATTCAGCCAGCTGGCCTGATAGCGGACCCTGTGACACCACCGATTGAGCTCATCCCCGAACCAGCAAAAATTGCTGCGTTGTACCACCAGCACAGGGGCACTATCCGCCAACAATTGTATCGTGGGTGTCGTGTACAGGACTAGTATAATGTTCGTTTGAACGGGGTGAGATGGTTGGATCGTTTTGTGAGGGCCATCTACAACGACCAAGCGGTGGGGTTCAAATTCCATTTTGCTTATGGCCTCATCCTACGTCATCGATAAACTAACCAAGTGCGCTACTTTTACCCCAGTAGTAACAACGTTCTACCTATGCCTCACTTGGGTCAAAACATAGCGACATTGAACAACCTCCTACAAGACCACCCCACCTTCACCACCCATGACCCGATGACATGGGATCAACGTCAACGCCCAGACACGAAGTGGTATGTAGAGCAGATCACCAAAGTAGTATTCTACATCAATAAACTACCAAACATCACGATCGGTCCACCATCCACCACACTATTGCCTGACTACCTCATGAATAACAAGGGTTTGATCTGTTTAGTGGGAGGTTCGAGCGGCCCATACAAAGACAATCTATGTTTTTTTCGTTATCTGGCTATCCATCTGGATGATGCCCCATGGAAAAACTGCGAAACCCACTTCAACACCACTTCAACACGTATCTAACCGCTCATAACCTGGATGCTTAACATTTCCGTGGTGTACCCCTGAGTGGACTGGACAGTGCCGAAAAATTATTTAATCTGAACATTACAGTTTGCCAGCTGTCTGTTAAGGACGATAGTCACTCCGCTGTGTGTATAGGGCACACTCTGGGGATGTACAGCAACACAATGATTCTCAATTTACACCAACGGCACTTCAGTTATGTGAATGATAAGGTTCTGTACGCCCACCAGTACCAGTGTGGGAAGTGCAGTCGGATGTTTAATCGGGTTTTTAATCTACACCGCCACGAGA
>JAUELC010299460.1:0-15281 GCA_031471745.1 Cryptochiton stelleri
TGCGCCGATTTATGCCATTATTTTCCTTGTAAAAGTTATCAAAATGTGTTTTTAAAAGAATAAAACAATAAACAGTGTACAGTGGAAATAAAAACAATCTTTATTGTATTATTTGCACTAATCACAAATTGTCTCCCTTGTACTATTATGGCGCGTATATACGTAAGAGTCGCTATCTATAGCGTGCTAGTTAGCTTAGGGGCGACATGTCTATTGAGAATGTCAGTCATTTTTGATTTTCTGCCTGTGTTTTTATTTTAATTTAGATAAATTGAGGATATAGTTGCCGAATTGAGACCTGTGTGCGCCAGTATTGTCAAACAACAAACCTATTATTTATTATATATAATACAAATTATTATTATTATTACTACTACTATATTATTATTATTATTATTATTATAATTATGACAATCTCTGTCGGACACGTTTGCTTCTTTGTAATATAACAATCATTTTAGCTTACTCGACATATATTCAAAAACAATAACTAAACTAATTTAAAAAGTCAATCAACTGATAAACGAAATATTAATATACCTCTTTCTATATTTGTTAGCATTACTTACGTTTTCATTTACTAATATGGCACGTGCTACAATACTTTAACAACACATTGGCAAAACTTAACTATAGTAAATGGGTGAGTATTAATTTCATGACGAACCAGCAATCGACAGTTTAAGAAACAGTAAGTATCCCATGAATCGTATGATTTGTAGATTTACCTTGGTGGACACGGTATGTCATTACACAACCTCCTATTTGCTGTAGGTTTAGTCTGAGTGTCACACAGGGAACTGTTCACCTGGGTACCATTTTGAACACAATCAACTATCGCCTGCTGAACACCTGGGGAAGAAATAAAATTCAAGGTGGACTATAACCTTTACTATAACTATTATTTAGCTTTTGGAGAAACTGTGAACAGGTTCTGAAAGTTTGAAGATTTTGTTGAATTCCTTGCTGTATTGTTGTGTCATTCAGTATCATGTCATATTTTCGGAATTTCGGAAAAGCGGGAAAAGGTTGTGAGATAGTAGATTTTGGTCAGTTTGTGGTATTCCACGTACATTGTTGTGTCACCCAGTATAGTATCACCGATGGCTGTGCTCACCAACATTGCAGTGTCATACAGCCGTGGACAATTCGCCCTGTTCCTTGGCGATACTGGCCAGAGCGGGACAATAATCAAATGATAGTTCAATTTCCACAGTCGACATGTGTAGATTTCGATTGTGTGTGGTTGAAGGTTGCTGTCATTGCTCGCCTTGATCAAACCACAACAACACTTGATCTAATTACAAACCGTTGTGCTGAAGGGTGAACGTGTGTATGACAACAAAATGTATAATGCCATAACCAGTGTTGAATTCCATGAGGAGTTTTGTCTGTTTTTATCTATAGATCATTTATTGGATATCATGTCACTTGTTGACACGATTAACTCATATTAAGTCACTTTGGGTGGCGCAAACTAACAAATTTCAAGAAATAATGCGCAATCACATTGATTATTTATGTTCTTGTTATATAAGAAGGGTGTTAACAGAATGACGTATAGAAATGTTAACGGTCTGACTTTTGGGAACGATTTATGGTCCATTAGTTCACCTACCTCCAAGACAGGAATGACTGCATGGGGTGTGCCCAGCCACTCGCCATACGTAGGTACATCCTGTGCCCGTACAAGTCTCAGTCTCCTCTGGCTTTGGACCTGACACAAGACACCATAAACATTAACAATAATGTCACAGAATCAACCAAATACTAATAAAATTCACACTCAGACCAACACCGATATCAGGCGTGGCGATTTAAAAATAAATAGTGAATACGTAACAAGAAACCAAAACAATATTGTAATCGCAGACGGAGTGCATCAGAACTACAGCATGGAATTCCATGACAATAAATTAATGTGAATTACACAAGTACCTCCCTTTTGTGGCATATGGTCACACTGACATCTGATAAATACATACTTGACGTGTTCAATTATCAACAAAAATGTGTGAACAAATCTACAGGGACGCGTTTGCTTTACACTGCCATAAACATGCTATAAAATCACCCTTATGCATTGTAGGTTCTTGTATTGTCCTCTCCGTAAACATTAAGTGGATCTGACGTTTAGAATATCAACAACAATGTCAGTTTGACAGTAAATGAAAAGGTCTTGACGTCTTTTACAATTATCAACAAAAATGTGTGAACAAATCTACAGGGACGTGTTTGCTTTACACTGCCATAAACATGCTATAAAATCACCCTTATGCATTGTAGGTTCTTGTATTGTCCTCTCAGTAAACATTAAGTGGATCTGACGTTTAGAATATCAACAACAATGTCAGTTTGACAGTAAATGAAAAGATCTTGACGTCTTTTAATTACATCCAATTCTAAATCTGTTAGAATTAATGTCAAGCCAGCAATTCAACTTTATAATCTGATGATCCCGATAAAATCCAGCACACAAGTAAGCACATATGGCCAATCCAGGCACCGTAGTTGATGACTGCAGGGTGTGTACCCAGCCACTCGCCACCAACTAAGGGAAATGTATGGTGCCTATAAATAGATATCCCTAACATATAATAATTTGGTTTCATCTGCTTTATTGGTGTTAAGTGCCACACTCACACATTTTCACCGTATCACGAGACATTGTACAATAATGTTTCGGTTGATGTGAATGACAGTGGTTTCTAGCAAATGGTAAAATTCCGACACTGTAAATGTGTGTTTGTTTTGTTTGAGTGCGGTTTTACACCGTACTTCAGGTTACTTCTCCCATATGACGACATGTCAGTCTAATGAGTCAAGGAAACTACCCTCGACGTCACTGACAACAAACAATGACGCGATATAAGATAAACACAGGACGCAGCACATGGTGCAGTCAGACAAAGTCGGACAATTTACAGTGCAAGACAATACAACAAATCTGCTTCCCTTTGTCCATTAGCTGAGAGAGAACCAAGGCTCATGCTCAACCACTGGCTGCTGCAAATGAATGTAGATCATACCCGAACATTCTGTATCGGACAGATCGGTGACTGTCTCCAGGAAGCGAAGATAGACTTTACACCTGACATATCTGGTCCTCACGCCATCGCCACAGCTCTTACTGCATGGGCTCCATTCAGAGGCTATAAACCTGAGACAACAGATTTACAACAAAAACCTATCAATAGTGAAATACTGTAAACACGTAAGAGATTTCTAGATTGATTAGAGTAACGATTTATTTAAGGCTAATGGTTAAGAGCATGGTTCTTGTTTGTAGATGACAAATGTTTTGTTTATTTTAATAACTACACTTCTATTATTTCGTTAGCCGTTTACAATTGCAAAATGGAAAGATTATGATATTTTGTTTGATGTATTATTCATGAATTTGTAAAACAATGCATTAGGGAGATAAAACAAAATCAATTCGCTTAATTTGAATCTCATTCTCAATAGAAATTGTGTATAAACCAAAGTATTTAATCCAAATCAGCAGTTTTGTATTTTGTGAATGCGGTACAAATGTTATATCAGAATGCAAGTTTTACAACAAAAATAATGGTTTGCTTCTTATCTGTACGTATTGATAAAAACACTTATACAGGGAGTCCAGACATACTTCCACTTCTCCCATTTTGAACAACTTATATTTAGCAGTTGGCACGTCTATCCAAACTCTAAATAGACATTTTGTAGCTTAGGAATGTTAAACAGAATCAAAAGTCAAACAACTTGAGAGACGTCGATAATAGTTCAAGTAAACACACAACTATATATAGTACATCTCAAGCCAACATAATAAAAATCCAAAAAGATAAAATAAAATCCAGCATAAATTCTGCTTGAAAGTTTCTTTGTAATCGGATACCATTTATCAACAAGCTTTCAGTTGTGTTTCTAAATTTTGATACCTGATATGTGATATAAGATTTGATTATAACACTCGTGGCGACATTAGTGAGAACATGAAAAGTAAAATCTGTAGCATGTGTATCCTTCATAGTACAGCTTCATAGTGATATAATCTCGCACCCTTCGCTTTTATCTGTATGCCGACAAAAAAGCTTTGATGTTTGTATGTCTGTATACAATTTGTTTGCCAGAACAAAAACATCAAGGTGAAGTTGGACAAAATTATATTTTTTTTTATAAATATAAAAGAGCACTGACACGAATAAACAATTGTATAGTCACAATTTATAAGTCTGAAACTAAAAAAAAATATTTGAGATAAAACCGTGAGATGTAGTCAATACACTTAAAATGGGTTCCCCATGTTAAATTACAATTGGGAACTTACCACGCGTTTGCTTACATATCTTGTTATCAAAACATACGAAAAAGAATAACCCAGTAAATTCGCCACGTACAAATGTTATTATAACATTAATATATTTTTATTCGTCAAGTTACGTGATGAACAAATTTACACCACTGACCTCAATGTTACATATTGATACAAAAACTATTGTCTCTTTATGATCCCATCGTGGTCGCCTTACCTAGGTTCTGTGGAGACTTCCTGATGAACCACAACCCGGGTTTCAAGGTCGTCAGTCTTATCTTTCTCTGTCTTGTCTTTAGGGGACTTGGCAAGGGACGATTCTTGAACCTCTGTTATATAAATTCGTCAGTGTTATATTTAACTATATTATGCTTTAAATGTTAGTAATAACTCAGTCAATATGACCCTAGTTTGGCGTAATATAACATGAATTAACAGAAAATAATTGGATATTTATAGATTTGTTGAATGAGTTTTACGTGGTTATATTAAATAACGATATTTGTACAGTTTGATTTAAACTAGAAAATATATTCAAACTTACGTCTTCTTTCCGGAAGGTGGCGAATAATCCCTTCTGAAAACGAGATGAATAAAAATATTCAACTTCAAACTCCGCCAAATTATGTAATCAAGTTTAAATTTATTGTTTGTTTGTTTTGTTTTTCTTTTTTTTTCAAGGGGAGGGGAGGTGAGGGGGCAAACACCAACAGCTCATACAAGCGGACCCTCAGTAAATTTTAAATTTCAGCCAGAAAGTTTAGAGTACTAGTACTGAAAAATCCATTTTACCTTCCTTGTCAATACAGGTGATTTCTGTATTACATTCCCGTTTAGTATCCGGTCGCGTGGTCATGTCACAATACTGGTCGCCAACATGGCGACAAATAACATCTCTTAATTGTGTCCCGGATTCACATGATACACTACACTGGGTAAAAAAAATGATAAAAATATCAATTATAGGACACTTACACTCACGGGACACACTAAACTGGGTAAATAATTGAAATATCAATTATAAGACAATGAACAATACAATTTTCCTTTCTCTGTTACATCTTCCAAGCATAAAATGGTGAGCAAATAGATAACCTTACAGAATTCTGAATTGAAATTACATATATTCCACTGAGATTGAATACTTGACCATATTATTTGTACCATGATGTTGATAGCAAAGATAGTATGATTTTGCAGGATTTTTCTAACATGTTAAAATACATTTGAGTAAATTGACAACTCCAATGAGGAAAATTCATTATTTTCCGTTTATTTAGACCATCTTCCGAAATCTTAACCGAGTTATATAGAAATGTCCCTTATGCTAAATAATGCTAAACCTATAGAACATTCTACGAAATATAGTTACCGGCGACCATTTTCCAGCGTACCACTTGGGACAGATTGGTGTGTTACACAGTTTCTCCAGTACAGGTTTCTCGCCCCGGCATTCCGTGTCATTAAACCACTTTAGTGACCGATCTTGAAGCTCTTGGGCACATCCTACTTTCCTGAATGAGTTACCTCCACCACAGGATTGGGTACAAGGCTGCCATAGACTGACACGCCATCTGAACGGAAAGACAAAATAATGATTAAGTTTACTGCTACCCAATGGTAAATTGCAACACAAATTATCGATCTGAGGTTATGCTGTTAGTGTACGACGTGTAAAGATTAAACCACCATTTCATATATCCAGCCTCAATTTAAAGATGACTTCATATTTAAACACCAATATAAGATTGATTTTTGTTATATTTATGCACAAGGAATATGTCCATAAATTGAAGGACAATAGCTTGTGAATTTGAAGCAAAAAAAAATTGGATTGTCTATGTTGTCGTTCTAAGTTCCATTTATCTTTAATCCAACAGGTCTGAATGTCTATAAGTACCTACTCCGCCGGACATGGGCGAAGAAAACAGATCCGTCTCTTTGCTGGTGGTCTGTTCCGCTCGTCACAGTATTTGTTACTTCTTGCGGACTTTCTTAGGATTCTGTCCCAACATACGGAAACTGTCTTGGCGGCTCCTAAAGTGAAACATGGATATCATTCAACACTACATAAAGTGTTATTTGGGGTCCGTAAACTGCCAATATGATATTCTACTCAGGCCAAAGCAGGCTACAATTCGGCTTGTTTTGTAATTATTAATGCGTTATAATAGAAGAGTTGAGGAAAACCAACGAGTGACTAGGCGTTCCAGAATTATTCTTTAAAACGCATGTAGCAGAAGGGCTATCAGGCTGGTGACAAGGTGTACACAAACTGTAGCATATGTTTGTTGCATTTCCAGCAATAAACGTGAAACTATCGATATTGTATATCATAAGTTTACGACGGATTTCATTTACTTATTCTACGTATTATCATGCCAACTGAACAACAACTTCATGGATAGTATATTGTAAAGGTGTTAAAAGGGACATCGTCAGAACTGATCAAGATTCTGTCCACTGAATTGGACTAAAAGACCGTATTGTTGTGGTGTGTCATGTAGTTCACCGAGGACAAATCGCCTGTCAACCTTCCTGCTGAGCTAAAGCCACCCAGTTAACATGATTATAAAGGCTTTATATCTGATGGCCATTCTGTGAAATGTCAAGTGTATATTGATATGACAAATCATAGTATGACAGCTAAGTGTTGTTACTTCTTCTAAAGATTCAAAAGCCTTCAAAATAGGTCAGGATCAATTTGACAGGTATGAACGAGTGATGATAATTATACTCTGCCAATATCTGATAAAATTACTAGTCTTCGCACTCAAGTCTTTTTAAGACGCTACAAAATCTGAGAAATTAGTTTTGTATTCTACACAAGCTTATTGGGCCTAAAGTTCGCGATTTTATGATTTTTTTGCTCCATCTGAAAAATGGTTTATGCACGAAGACTCGAAAAGATATTTTGGAAGTTTTTCTTACAATAAAAAAAATCTTTAACAATACTTTAGTATACAATGATTATGAGTGAGTGAATTTGCCTTTGTTATTTGTATGGTACAATTCCATTTAAACTTTCATCCAGTGACTTGTTTGACATTTTCATCCTAATTCTCAAATACTTAAAGCTGCAACGACCTGTCTTCCATATTGAATATGATAAAAGTAATGTTTGTCATTGTTTTATGAAAGAGAATAGAGATCCGGTTCAAGTTACCTACACCACAGGTAGCGGAACACCCTAAAAAGCCCCCTTCTTTCCACACGAAACGTCCATTGCCAGTCACCGTGCGACAGGAATTGTCACCCCCACACACGCCACAGGAATCCAGCTTCTTTGGAGACCCCAATAAGTGATCGCATCCTACAATCTAAATAAGAAACAAATGACAAAACATTTGGTATTAAGAGTAAATATTGCAGCACATGCCACGTTTGTTTGCTAATGAGTGCGGATTATAACGTTTAGTAAGGGGTCTAGAGTGTAATGCTTCATCAATTGGACCTAATATATTTGTTACTCTTCAACAATTTTTTTTCGTAAGTTATTCTAATGTGGTCGCTATATTGTGGTATGACACTAGTCTGATGAATGACTATATTGTAATTCTAAGAACATGTTGACGTTTGTAGAATAATAGCGGGCATATTGTGTTCTCTTATCTACATTTGGTTCTCTAGTCATAAACAAATGATCTGAATGGCGTGAGCTAAGGCGTTAAATTACCAACACCATGCATGCGGAACTAAATCGAGATAATGTTCTCCGTGTACAACCAGATTAAGGAATCATGTGTCAACCCAAATCGACAAAGTATCGAATATACAACAAGTATTGTTAATTAACCACTTCAGCACCCACATAAAGCTGGCATGAAACCCACATAAAGCTGGCAGGAACGCGCATACCCTTGTGTATTTATAAACGCTGAACAAACTTGTTAAAACCAAGCTCTATTTCAAGTTAAGTACGATTAGTCGCGTTTAGTTATTTTAGTTCAATCGTAATGTCACAACGTCATCAAATTGATTGACAGATTCTTGATTTCCTTCAGTCACTCAATGTCATTCTACACAAACTGTATTGTGGTGCCTGAGAGCTTTTCAGACATAGGGGGGTATTACGACTCTTTGTAGGTACTGTTTTCCCAACGAACGACTCGTGTTTATGCTTGTAAGCTCCACACCAAAACAAATTGCTTTCTCTGTAGGAGTGGCCGCCTCATTTCAAGAGATCCTTACGAGATAACCCAACTTAACGCAATATCTGTTAGGTTGAACAGAACAAGGCTCCTGATAAGGCAGGGTCAATTCCAGCTTCAATAGACCGCCGCTAGACTGCCCCTAATTGAATCTATCACAGAAAAAAACCTCCCATGTCCCGGTCTCCCGCAGTCATCTGGAAGGGATCGCGGCAATTGAATCACCCTTACAAAGAGATAGGATCTTAGTCAGGATGTGATTTATAACCTAGATTACTGTATGCTTACCCAACACTTGCCGTTAATGCAGATATCAAGAGAGTTATCGTTGCAGCGAGTGCCATCTAAAACTTTTGGGGCAAATGTTGTAATAACAGATTTATCTTCCGTCTGGCATTTCAGGGAACAGGGATCAGCCGGGTCTTGATATGGACTCCAGCGGTAGTAAGTTTCCTTGTATAGGGTGTCATCGTACACACCACACTGCTGAGCCCGGAATTCTCCAATAGGGGCAGAACATGGCTACAACAAAGAAACAAGATGACAGTATTGTTGTCTGTTGTTACTTAACACCTATTGTGGCAGAAGTTTGCGTATCTGTGAAAATATCAGATTGAATTCCCCCGAAACCTTGCGTGTATGTCAAAAGTTCACATTTTTCACACATATCAAATACATCCAATATAGAAGACTAACACCGTTCCAAGACCTTGGGTACAAATATGTTATTTTTAACAAAAGAACACCTGCGATTACCGGACATACATTATAAAAGATTTTTATGGGTATTTTAGTTTAATCAATTTTAAGTATTATGTTGCATTTGGTTTCAAAATTGGACCGATGTTAAACTTACCGTAAAAAACAAAATGGTTAATTATATATTTCTCTTAGTAACATAACATGAAACATTTTTTAAAATATATATAGAAGAATCAAGTAGCTGCAATGATCGAAAAATAAATAACTCCCAGAAATATTATATCTTATATATAGTCACGGTATCCTGCAGAGGCAGATGGTGAACACAAACAAGCCGGAGAAATGTAGAATTTCACATACTATATCATGACTTGAATAATCCGCTCAACTTTACGTTATGCTATATTTACGCAAACGCTTTTCCGAACCTGGTATGGTACATTTGCTTGAAATGGCTTTATACTTTAAAATTTACCGCCAAAAATCGACTGAAGGAATTCATTATTTGGTTGTTTTTTGGTTTAGCTAGAATGGCACAAGTCACTATAGGTTTTCAAACATATCCAAAGAGTTAATTTAATAATAACAATGGAATAATAAAAAAGTTTGCAAGATCTATCAAAATTGCAATGTATTTTACGCTTATTTTAACTCTGTTTATGTATTCTAGACTGTAAAAGTAACATGGGCGCACTCAAATTAGAGTTTTTCAGCAAATTAAGATTGCCTCGATTTAACTCAATAATTTTTTTAATTTGTTCATAAATTTAAACAGTTTCGTTGAAGTAAAACATATTCAATCAGTAAGAGTCGTACAAACGCGGAGAAATCGTGCAATATTTCAAATTCAACGTAAAGATGGCGGGCCATTTTTCCTCATATGCATATGCAAAGCACCGCGGTGAATGGCCTTTTATGTAACGACTCGATATTAATAATTTTGAATGGACAGGGCCAATAACCGTTGAATTGCAGTAACGTCGGTATAGCAAAACCATGTCCTAGATTTGACAATAAATGGACACATCCGCATTTCAAATATTCTGGCAGAATTTCTAATTTTCAGTTTTGATTATTTTTAAACATTCACTAAAGCTTTTACGTCTTTAGAAATAACGCAAAATACCGCATTTTGGAATATTTGTGGCTTTAAGTTTCTTCTGTTATTAGTCGTATATAGAGCTACATCTCCAGAATATCCCCTTTAATGAATCATTAGTCTTGTTCATTTAATTTCACATCTTGTTCTGACATTCCAGTGAGCTCTCACAGTCCATGCTGGCCATCATAATTGTGTATACAGGCCCATCCTGGTGAAAGTACTTTGTATACGTCGTCTAGTTTATGCTCAATCTTATAATTTATGTATTAATTAATTCGCAACTGTAATTATATGTACAAGCTAGAGCTTAGGTACAAACTGTGTATGACGTATAGCCTCCTTTGCATTTTTTCTCGCTGTTATAATATGTGTACTAATTATTCGTCGCATCTCTTCACCTGCTTTCCGCCCTGTAATGTGTCATTTCAGTAACATCTGCCTTTTTACATCTATAAGTGACTAATCACTATATAATTAATTGATAAACACGTAGACTATCCCAGCAATAACAGCTGATACATATATATTATATTACCCATCTATGTCGTAGTTTTTTACTTAACATTACGCCAAGGGCAGGCCCTGTTGAGGAGCAACAAAACACGCATTCCAAGCATGGTTTTGTCAGCGCCAAATACGCGAAATATGCAGTCAAGCGAATTATACGGTCTAGTTTAATAAACTGTGTCTAGCTGTCCCTCAGAGGCAAAATTTTTCAGATAAATATTTACTTATTTAATAATAATATAGGATAGCTTCAGCCATCTTTGACATAAAATATCCAGTCAGCTGATGGCTATCAAATTAATCACAACGGAGCTATATTAATAATTGTCCGATGTAGAGAAAAGTGTAACATGGTACTTTCCAATTTACCCTTTGCATAGGCAAAATATAAAATTAAACCGACCAATTGGGTACAGTAGTAACTAGATTTAATGGCAAAGAAACGAACTTATAACGGGCTCCTCTATAAAGATAGCCGCTATGGCTATTAAATTGTTCACTATAATTGTTAATCGTCATCGTAGCAAATTAAACGGCACCATTAGTATTACCAGAAATGTAGTAGGCGAAAGCATGCAACGGACCGTAGCCCTTAATCAACGTTATAACGGTATTTGACCAGCGTCTAATGTTTTACGTGAATCATGGGTAATAAACTAATAGCAAAAAGCGGCTTTATTAAAACCACCGCGTTATAACGGATCAAGGACTTCGCATTTAATGTCTTATTTTGATATGTAAAATACATCAACACACTGAAAAAAATAATGTTTCAACTCGAAACGTTATAAATGATCAAACCTGATTTCCCATACTACCTCAGGCGAGATGCAGGATTACCTCAGCGACATTCAGCAGCAGTGAAAGTGCGTTTAAGTATGCTACTTAATATACCTCTAGTATATTAACCTTATAATGATGACCAAAATGGATTTCTGATACCAAAATTGGATAGTAGGTTTGTTGTTGAAACCTATGTATTTCCAATTTTCCATGGAAAGTTTCGCAGAAACAAAGTATGTCCGCAACAACTACAGTTTAAAATTTAAACAATAGTAAGCACAAATGAAATATAGAAAAAAAAACTTGTGGTATTTGGGTTTCATAGCTAACACAAAATGGCAATCGCTTCGTTATAGTGTTAGAAATAAAGAGAGATACACATAATGGTTGAGGTAACTCAATACTCAAGGATTCGAAAAATGAGCAAAATACATAACGACACTCTCTCTAGCCAATAATCCAAGGAGACATGCAGACTTCTGTGAAGTTACATAATTATTCTAGTTGGTGTTTGCGGAGCTTTACAGTTTATCATACCTGATTGTTACATGTTTGATATCTAATTCGTTCCCCTTTACAATCCGTCCGGAAGATGAAACTTTTCAGACATTTTCTCAGTTGGTAAGAGGCACCCCCGTCACAAGTTCTTGAACATTTGCTCCAGGTTTCCCAAGGTGACCAATGGTCTCCTCCCACAGACACGAACATCTGTAAAATACACATATATAATGCGGTTTAATGCAACATACAATGGGCAGTGTCACGTCAAGATTTTATAGCTTTGCAACATTCATCCTATTTTCTCAATTCAAAAACCACCAAAAATATTCTCCCATAAGAATTGTAAACTGAAAGATCAATTAGGAAAGCCTCTTCCACAGCTGGGAATACAATAAATATTTCTAATCTCAACTGCTACCGTTGCATTGTGACATCACCAAGAACAAACGAGTAAATTCTGACATATGCGCAGTGACGCCATTTAAGTGATTGGTGGTGTTACAAAAGAGACACTTATCTCTCATTTCTGTTGTCGGTGTTTCCAGTCTCGCTTGTTGCCGAACAGAAAGTGGTTTGCGCGTCAACCAGCAGCATCGCGAAGCGAATCACCTTTCTGTGTTAGTTCCATACACAGTTATTGCTACAATGATGATTGTTACGGTAAGTGAACAAAATACTACTAGTGTATGTACTTCAATCACTATTGTTTTTATATGTAGATGCCACCAAAAGACTATTGCAGAAGTGTTTAAACCATCTTTATTAGCCTTTTTGTTAAGAGTCCAAAGCTAATGTATACCATTTCCATGTAGTTCTGATTATTAATGAAGGAGGAATAGTATTTGTAGTCTTTAAGTTATAGTGAAGAACAACAAAATATACCGACCGTCTGTCAGTGGGACGGGGTAAAAAACACATTTCTAAAATGCTCTTCTTAATCCTTATATCAAATCATTCAACTCATTGAATCCATTAGCTTGTAAATATTGAACACGCGGGTGGGATATGTATATACTTGAAAGACAATAAGACAATCTACCAAGGATAAATGATTAGGCACAACGCCAAAATCTAAGACAAGTATATTGACTAAAGGGCGGCCAACTGTCTTACCAAATTATAGATAACTTGTAAAGATAGCCTTAAAGTCTGACCAGATACCAAGTGAAACCCTCTTCGACAGCTACATGTAAACAACATATTACCATGGCCACTTATACCATTATCGTCTCACACATGGAGTTCAAAACCTAAGGCTAACAACAAATTTACTGTTTAACTTTAAAGTATTGTGATGAAAGGAGTTCACTTAGGCCAATTATAAGTTCTATTACTTTTTAGACTGACAATGGTCTCTTAAACAGTTTCGAAGCTACATGTACCCATTGAGTATATTGGCTTGTTTTAATGTTTTGGCTGTTATCTGCAAAAACAAGTAAAACCGACGGAAACAAATCCCAGAGAACCTTTTATCAAGTTTCCAAGATAAATAAACCCTGGCGTGTTACAGCAACCAGCGGTCAGCCTAGATGGTTCACAGCCAGTATTAACATAGTCAGTATGGAACGGGTTGATCTTTCCATCTGAAGATGAACTGACTTTGAACTGATGATCTCCTGCTCACCACGTCCTGGGTGTGTTGTTTTAGTTCTACTGGTTCAGAGAAAGATACTGGAGTATTATTCCCTCTCTTATTTATTAGTCCGTCAAATGTCAAACATCTCTGATACTATAGTAAGCCATCTGGGCAGTTCAACTCGGCCCAGCAGGCAGGCGGTTATCTGTCTATTTTGACCACATTTCTTCCTGAAAATAAACTATTTTGCGCCTCATGGATCAACTTGAAGAAATCATTCCCAAACAATACTACATATGTCTAAACCCTCCAAATGGTCAGTGTTATATTATGTCTGGAGTGGTCAAACGTAAAATGTCAGGAACATTGGCTTCACGCTCATTTGAACACCTGGTAGTGGATAGAACCATGGTAGATGTATGATACACAATAATTATCAAATATATGATTGATTGATTCGTGTTTTACACCACATTCAAAGGGTATTTCAGCTATGCTAAAGTAGATAAAAATTTAAGACAAAACTTTGTCATAAAATTAACGAGGTACTGCAGAAATCCCCTACCGTGAGAAACGGCGTTGTCTTGTTATAAAATTCCGAAAGCCGCTTATATTTTGAAGGGAAATAAACAATGCAGAATTATGCAGTGACTAAACTTGATCTGTGAGTTGGTAAAACTGATCGCGTTAGACACAAACGGACAGACGAGGGGTAAACCTATAGTCCCTCCAGTGATTCCGTCGGTATAATAGGGACTTTCCACAATATGTTGTACACTGTCCTGTCAGAAATACTTCCATGGGTTGCAATACAGAATACGGGAATAAACACTGCTCAACTGTTTTTGTAAACCAAGATAAGGTTGTGTCACATTTGATCGTCGATTTAAAGCGGTGTATTTTTTTTTTTAAATGCTGCTGGATCATGAATGTTTTCATAACAAAGATTCGACTGGTGCCAGGCATATATAAATTGTTTCATAACTATAATTCATTTATATAAAAACATGCCCTTCAGTTAAACATATAATATGTCATAAGATAGAAAACTAGTGATATGCGAAATTGCCCATGAATGGAGTAAGAGGATTGTAAGCGATTGGATACATGTTCTGGTTTGTGCTGGCTAGATGGAATGAATGATCTGAAAATGTTATTGGACACAACCATCCTTTTAAAGTGTTATGTATTTATATGTGAAAATAGGCTATCAAAAGATGTTCAGTCTGGCAGAACTATGGAACTACTTTTGAATTCTCAAGAATATGTCCTAGTATTCTCCTCCGAAGAATTCCGTATTGTTCGGCAATTATATGATACGTCTCAACAGTCTTTCAAGAAATAATTCGGGACCTAAGGGCTCAATACGATCATTCTAGCATAAACTTCATGCATGTGATCTTAAATTCCTTTCGTTCCTGATATTTTGTTCTAACCTGAGGAAAAGAGCAAACTCCATGGAGCTTTAATCCCGCCACCAATTGGGAAATTTCGTATATTTATTTACATTTTGTTGGTGAATAAACACCATATCAACGGCATTTTAATTAGAATAGCTTTTCAATGATTAAAAGTGCATGTTCTCAATCTGATGATTACTAAAAACGTCTCTACATTAAGAAGATCAATGGCATAAGTGTATTGGACAGCCATCAAGAGAGG
>JAUELC010299571.1:0-22987 GCA_031471745.1 Cryptochiton stelleri
TACTTATGAATACCTGATGCCTATGTCGCGTGAGAATGCGAGATCCGGTCTTACATCCAGGTAGACAAAACAAAAGCCCGTGTCTCGTCTTTTACAATGAACTGTTGTCTTCTCTTGATTATCTGGACACTTTTCCACCAAGAATAAATAAAATGCATAGAACAATGACATCATGATAACAGTTACGTTAGGACCAGAACAAAAGTCCAGTTCACCCCAACCAAGACGCGAACCTCACATGCGTATTCGACATAGCTCTCTGTCTTAATATATTAATAGATTTCGCTGCCAGCAGGTTTAGACCTACACACACAGGTTGCCCATTGTCCATTCAAATGGTTTTATGTCACTCCAATCAGAGCTCTACCGCTCACTGTGCCCTGAGAATCACTATTTCCATTCAGAAATTGAAGCAACCGATTAGATCATATTTTTGTATTGTGCCGATAACCGAAAATATTGCTTGCAAATTTACGCATGGACTTTATATAGGATTGTCGCTCAATATTTAAGTTTAAAGGTAAATTATTTATTTGTATTTGTATATGTGTCTAATTAAATAAATACAGAATTCTTTTGAATTTTGTCGATAAGTGATAACATTTTAAAAATTTACGCATATAGTTTAAATAGAATTGTCGCTCAATATGTTTATGTAGTGTTTCAATACAATTGTCGTACTTCATTTACGTGTAGAGATTCAATAGATTTGCTACTCGATATGTTTGTGCAGTGTTTATATAGAATTGTCGCACTTCATTTACGTGGAAAGTTTAAATAGAATTGTCGCACGATGTATATGCGTAAAATGGCCAAATGGTAGCGTTACTGAAATTGTTTTGCCGTACGACGATTGGAGACACCTCTTTGCCAAATACTCACAAAGTAGACCTGTTAAAAAAAAAACACAAAAAACACTGCAGCTCCACCGAAATTCATATTTGCTCTATCGCTCGACACTGTGTTTTATAATCACCAGGAGTGAATAAACTGGTCAACAGTCAGCACATATATATGGTTTATGATAATAACAATAGCCAATATAACAAGAATATAGTAAAAACCAATCCTGGGTTTGAACAGATGGTGAAGAGATTAAAGAACACAAGAGATCAGTTAAATAGGATTAACTCTTTAGTGGATTTAGGGTGCTGGTTTAGATACGGTCTTAGTATTAATACCTGTTTGTATTTCCTGATTTTTAGGTCTAGTCTCTGTGGTGGATGTACGGCCTCCTGTGAACCAAAACCCCTCGGATAAATATCATCTGTACATCAAGAATGTACTTCAAGGTCATTCAAAAGTTGGTCACGTTCTCTGGAAATCACAATCTCAAATTTCTTCTTTCCGCAAATTGTAATCTGTATTTAAATAAAACAAACACTTCGTAATGAATATGTGTCTGTGTGTGACTAACGTTAGAATTTCTTTTAGAGTTTATAGATTTTTTTTACAAATATAAAATTGATTAATCTGCAAATATAGGATTAGGCATACCTTAAACCTAACCTAACCATAAACCGTACCTAATTCTAACCCTAATCCTAACCCTAATCTTAACCTAATCCTAGCCCTAAACCTAAACTAACCTAAACTTGACCTAATCCTAAACCTAAACTTAAACCATACCCTAAACCTTACCCTAAACCATTAAATTGACGTAATATCTTACACGATGGTCTAACCGGTCTATTGATCGATTGTGTATGTATCAACTACGACAACAGTTGCATATACTGTATTAAAAAAATGCCTAGTATCTACGTTAGTTTGGTTATCGTGTGTACGGTAGCAATTCTAGCTCCATAAAGAAACGAAAATACAACCGTGTACAGCGTTTGCTGAATATTGGATTTCTTTTCAATTTGTTTCAAGAATCGATCTCAATTTGAAGTGGACCATCTCCATTATTATCAAACAGTAAAGGCCAATTACTGAACACAACAGCAGTAAGAAAATCTGCCATGGAGAACCGTGTTGTCTTAATATGATATTCCACTGCGGTCTGATGTTTTTCAATGTACTACAATTCTTGCCAAATTGAGTTAATATGGGCCTACATCAGGACAACAACTGGAATAGACCCCACAACAAGAACCACATTTATTTCACAGGAAGTTCCAATCATATCTCTTATCTCCAGTATAATGTCAATTAAGCAAACAAAAACTCCCCTATTATGTTACTGTGGACAATGATGTCACTAAAATGGATCGACTTAGATCATTATGTACGCAGTTATGTGTTTAATAGGGTCAGAAAACGCCCGGTTGGAAGGAGGAAAATCTAAAGCTAAAGATAGTCTAAAAAGCTAGACTATATCAAGTAGTTTAGAAAAATACTGTCATAATTTTGAAGAATAATTTCATGACCTTGTAAGAGCCAAACTGGTACTTCAAAAGCATGGTGGATTGTTCACGCCACATCGTTTGTGTCTATGACATTAACAAAATGTGTTCGGCGCATTGTCAATCATGATAACAATCGAACATATAGAAATATATAATATATAGCTTTCATAGAATTACATCCACATTTTAGCAGCGGGCGGTTGGAGGGAGCTTCGTGTTGCCCTGGTGCTCTCAGAGGCAACAAGAAGCTGTTGTGGCGTCCTGTTATGTCATGTGATTGTCTTGTATTTTGTCATTGTTTGTTGGCAGTGGCGTCGGGGGTGGTTTCCTTCAACCATCTGAGTAGCACGCCGTCATATGAGTGAAATAACCTTAAGTACGGCGTAAAACCACAATCAAACAAAACAAACGTTATAGCATAGTGTTGACATTATATGAAACATAAGAAGACTTTTATGGATTTACAACTTCTGGATTTATTGATGAGCAATGTTTCAGTACAGATGCTAGCACCGTTATCAAGCTGATAAATTATCAAAGCTAGTTATTATATGAAACAGCCTTGGATACGTTGTAATCACAAATATCGAAACTAGTACAGTCTGAATCAGACAATTTCTGGAGTAAGTTTGATATTTTATATCTATACCACGGCAAATTCTGCGTTCGAAACAGCAGTTAGCTTTGTGATAATATAGATGCCAAGTTCACGTAATTCCGATCAAAAATGCTGACAGGGTAGTTGGACTTTTGGCTTCTTGCAAAAAATTGATCATGTATTTATGTCAATTACTAATTTTTCTCATATGCTAATTGGTTCCGTTTAGTTCTTTGTATGTGTCCAAATATAATAAGACAAGTTCCATGAAGTTTCGAGTATTGATTACGAACTAAAAGTAGGTCAAACTTTTGTAAGATTAATCTTATTTAACCTTTAGTATTGTGAAGCTCCTGGCATTGAACCGGATATAAAACATAAAAAAAAAGTTTTTAAAGTTTAGACGAGGGCAAAATAAAGCCGAAATATTCAGTCAAAATGAGTCGTTCTTTCTTCGGAGTTACACTACTTATGTACTATATTGTAGATAACTTTTAGTAGTTAAGTCAGCGATACATAACTAAGTAGAACAAGCTGTCCAGGATTTAACGGTAATATCGAGATATTGTGTTAAAAAAAGTCAGTCATATAACATACAAGCGAACTTGACTCCTTCCTTGGCTAGATCATCAACTAATCCAAAGCCACATTAACAAACTGACCACACTGTGATGTTCGACACATAACAGAAACGACCGTAAAAACCAAATTATGCTTCTCAAATACAACTTGTTTTGTGGATTGTCATAGATTTATGGTCATCGTGTTAAAATAATAAATATATATAAAAAAAACAGAATCAACTATTCTGTTAAGCAGCTTTGATTTTCTTGGAATAACCGGCTATCATTAAGTCATTTTATTATTTTTAACGGAAGGTCGAATTACATCGATTTAGTTCGATTTCTGTCGTCAATAAACATAATTAATTCATTGCTTATCAGAAGAATCTTCTCTCGAAATAATTAGACACGGCCTTTATTATACCACTCGAAACAATTAAACTCATAACTATGTTACAGAATTGATGTGTATCGAAAGGATATAATGTAGCAGGTCATGTGTAACCTCTTTAATCTTGTTGCATGTCAGTAACGGACAAATGGAATCAAAAAAGGGCAGGAATAGTTTGACACACATTCCTAATGCTGCTGTCAAGAATCATGGGAATAAAGAAGTGTTCAGACTTTAAGAGTATTGATTGTTTGAATTGGCACCAATGTTCTGACAGGACACAAAAAACTTCACTGATATAAGAGTGTAGCATTTTGTGGAAGAAGTACGATCGTACTACCAACCCTGAACAGGAGTCAAACATTTTATACTGCAAACAATACTCGGCTATAGGCGACCCTGAACAGGAGTCAAACATTTTATACTGCAAACAATTCGCATAGCGGTTCATACAAAAGTGTGCACCTCGGTTTTTACGTTCATACTCCGATGAACGTAAGATCCGAGGTGCACATTTTTGTAAATTGCAGTCAATACTTAGAGTTAAATCGGGGTAGTACAGGAATGTTTATACTTATAGTATACATATGGAGAAGAAGTGTTCGTACTTTTATTATTTTTGAAATAAAAATCGCGCTCATGAATACAATGTGTCATTGCTTGAGTATAGAATATTTCTGACACGTAAGAAAAGAACCACAGACGCTAAGTAGAAAAAGGACGTCAACTCTGTCGTAGCACTATTCTGCAGCGTCACACAAAACTGCCCGTAGTTAAACGATCGTGAACACAACAATCAAGGCTTTTGCTGTCTTTCAGAAAAAAGGACATCACCAAAAGAGCTTGTCAAATTCATCACACATATGTATATTACCGATAAAATAAAACAAAATGCCCTCTTTTAAGAAACACTGCTGTGGCTGAAGGAGTCATTTGTTTTCATTCGACATGTCCCGCAATCAGTGGGCGGAGCTTAGTGACGTGCCACATTACGTCACAATTAGGTCACATCACTAGGTCAGATCGACTCAGATGGAAAGATAAACTGTCTCTTCACAGCATACGTATTTATTTCTTCAGAATAAATCAGGATGTTGATTTATTCGTTACAGCTTGAATACACAATACTGTAAAATATATTGTTGAATATTGACACGATTTCCCTGTATTATATAATACCAGCTAGTCTGTGGTTGTTTCACTGTTACTCTTAGATATACTATTTATAGAACTAAAAGTTCGGCTAAAATGGGCGGGGCTAAACTATTTTTGGGTTCAGTGAGGTATGAACGCAAAAATTCAGCCAATCAGATCACTGCATTCAGCGTGGAACACACAGAAATTTAATTATTTAACGTTATAAATTAATAGAAGGGAACATAAGATTATTGGAAATATTTTTTCATAGACAGACCGTCACCAACATTTCTTCTTTTGCTACAACAGTTTTTCGGGAAAATCGTCATGACTATCTTGACAAAACTGTACTATATTTGAGTTATTATAGAATCACATGTTATACATATTTTTCCGATAACTCCACCCCAAGATGTGTATGTTAAGTGAAAGTTTAAATAGAAAAAGTAAACAAAAAGACGGAAACAAAATGTTCTGCCAGAATTTTTAATTGAGGATGTGTCAAACTGTTGTAAAATCTGGGCCACGCTTTGATATACCGACGTTACTCCAAGTCAACGATTAATAGCCCCGCCCCTTAGAATATTTAAACTGTTGGCCCGTTTCATCAGGTCATTCACCGCTGTGGGATCAAAGACGGTGTTGATGCATACGAGTAAAAATGGCCGGACTTTTTGACGTTGAATTCGAATGATGGCAGGATTTCTCCATTCAAATATTTTTATTTCAGCGTAACTGATTTAATTTATGAACGAACTTCAACATTTGTTAAAAAAGACTAATTTTGGTTGCGTATGTTACTTTAAAATGCCATATGTTGACGTCAAATAAACATGATATTTATAGTGAATAAATGAATATATAAATTATTTGTTAAACAGTACATGATAAAATTCTTTATTGTTGAACACATGAGAAATGTGGTTTAAGCACCATAGTAAAGACAAGCCGAGGCACCGAATTAGAAATCCGCTTGAGGGGTGTTTTTTCTCCATTCTGTGTTTATAAAAGACTACAGTCCAGGTCTTTATCTTTGGTCATAATGGCTACATACACGTTATATGCAAGACCTGTAGTAATGAAAACGTACCGTTTTAATTTGAGTTACAGTAAATTGTTATTGTCGATTCAGTGACAGTCCTTCATCTAATACAAAACGATCACAGTTTTATCACGCAATGACACCTCGTTTGCAAGCGACTTTTGTCCCGACATATATGATTAAATCGAGATGGATTGTCGGAGAACTGTCGCATGTCCAACACCAGATGACACAAGGTCAATATTATGGAGAATTATGGAGAAAAATTGATAGCTTGCATGTACATGGTATATTAGTATACACCAACCACCAATGCATTTCTTGCCCTCTGAATGCTATCTGTACTTTATAATGAAACATTCTTTTTCCAACAGAGCAAAACACTTCACTTTTTATGGTTGTGTACGCTTTGCTGTTTACTTTTGTACACCGCCGTCGTATAAGTGCAATAATCTTGATAACATTTTAAAGTACTGTTTGATTGTATGGATTTAAACGGAAAGTGTTAACCTCAGATCTCACACTTCAGACACTTATAATTAACAATGTCTTTTTAAAAATAATATGTACTCATGTATATTTAAAATCTTTCATAAGTTCTATTTACGGGTTCTGAATTGAGATTATAGTGAGATATAATTACTGGTTAAATCAATTATTACATAAATTCAAACAGGCTAATGGGAGAACATGGAACATCGACAGGATTTGTTTTAAAACCCGCTCGACAAACACACAAACAAAAGTTAATCCACGGTTTCCAAACAAATCTTACTTAGGAGCCTGGGCTTTTGGAAAACTTACCCAGCTTTTCAGAGTAGGGTTCTTTGATTTCTGAGATATATTTTCCCTATATAATTATAACTGTAGTGCTATAATAGTACGTTAATTAACCAGACATTTTGGTCCAGTGAATCTATTCACATTGCCCACAGGCTTATTTCCTGATTTGCAAAAACTGTTCCCGTTATGTGTCTGTCAGTATGGAAAATAAAAAGTGCCCAAGGGTGAATTAACAATCGGCTACACATTGAGATGGAATAATGTTAATTTATTAATCAAATTTACCTATACACCGACTCGTAAACAGGTTCCGTTATGGTATTTTATAATGAAATTGTATTTACCTTGTTAGTACTGGAGACGAACTATATTGATGAGTGGAATAATAAGTTCATATATTAATGGCAGTTCAATAGAGAGTCACATTTATGACTGTATTTTAATATCTACGGTAACATATCTCTCTTGGTAAACCATCAAATACACGTGCCAAATATTAGTTGATAACCTTGCCCAGGTTTCAAACCAACGACATGACATTCAGAAATACTCGTAAAACTTTAAGACCGCTAGGTTAACAGTCCATCCGTACTAAAACTTAGAGATTGATTGGTTGATTGATTGGTGTTTAACGTTGTGCTGAAGAGCATTTCCTTTATATGACGGCGCTGTACTCCAAGAGTAAATAGCCACAATTACACAATCATAAAATGTGAAGTGTTTTGTTCTGTTGAAAAATTAATGTTCCTTCAGTGCTAAGTAAAGACAACATGACTGCGCTCGGGACATGCTGCCCTTAATCAGAGTGCCAGAGGGATTAGTGCTTGAACTCAAGCATATGATATACTCAATGTCAATTCATAACCAATTTTAGTCTACCTGTTTAATGACACATGAAATTATAAAAAAGCACGACATAATTTTATAATGATTGTCAGTGATTTAGTGTATACAATCCAAACACTCGAAGATCTAATATAATTTCAAAATATGTGAAAGCTCATCAACTTTCCTCAGAGTCTTAACTACATATTGAAAAATTCAATCATAAAAGACACATTTGCACCCCAAATTAGGGTTTTTCCACAAATTCTGATGGCCTAGATTGTAACAAGTTTTGAAGTTTGTTCATAAATTAAAACAGTTACGTTGAAAACGCTTGTACGAGCCAGGAGAAATCCTGCCATAATTCGAATTCAAAGTAAAGAGGGCCGGCCCGTTTTCATCACATGTGTAAACCAGGCCTTTTTCCCACCGCGTTGACCTTGTATGTAACGAGTCAACATTTTCAATCTTGTATATAAAGGGCGGGACGAATAACCGTTGACTTGGAGTAACGCCAGTACATAAAAGAGTGACCCAGATTTGATAGCAAATTAACACATCCTCGCCAGAATGTTTAGTTTTCAGTTTTTGTAGTTGCTATTTTTAAACTTTCACTTTACCTTCAAATCTGGGGGTGGAATTAACGGAAAGGCTCTAAGTTTTACTTCTAGAGAAAAATATCTATAACTCTGTGTTTTCGTAATAACGCAAAATACCTAATTTTAGTCTGAGTAGAATGTGACGTTAACTTTTATTTTCGTCAGAGAAACACGGCGGGTCGTGTCGGTACGTGTCGTAGCGGTGGAAATTGCGCTATATGGGAAACGGACGTTAAGGGCGAGCAAATAAAATCGTCAGGAGTGGTGATAACAACGGCTCCCGAATACAACATAAGGACATACGTTTTCAAACGACAGGGGAAAAGGCGGCAACAGGACAAAATATTGCGCAGCCTCTCGAGACTTCAATTTTAGAGAACGCTATAATCAAACGTCAGTGTAATATTAAGGCCAATTCGTTCTGTTCTCCAGAGACGTGATGATTCCCCGACATAAACTGTTTAGGTCACCATTATAATTGAAATCCAGTGTACGTATTTGAGTGTACCATTCATATTATATTACTTTTTATGCAATTGTAATTGCATAATAGGAATATATAATACCCTGTAGGTTACATCAGCCAATTTGTTTGTCAGATTTTATTGGGATTTTTATTTTTATGTCATATATTTGTCCCTTCGGAAACGAATCGCATTAGTTTGGTTCTCGGATATCTTCAATTATTATGAAAAGTGTTAATATTTTCTTCACGTTTTGAACTGTTAAAGATCTAGACAATATTGCATAAGTATATCGAATCGAACGACAGAAACGAATTCGTTTCAACTATTTGCTGTTTGCGCACATTTTCTTAGTAAACTAGAGAGTTGGCGCTATAATGGTGTGGAACCAAACAAATTGGAAAGTCGACAGACTTGACAAAGTATAGCCCGTCAAAATTTGTCATTCTGAGAATGCCGTATTTACTAAGTTAAAATAATTGGTAAATCTTTGCGCAAGCGAACGTGTGTTTTTGATGAGAAAGGTTTTGCGTAGATTATTTATATCCAACGTGCTCTCTGCTTGTATCAACATTGCTATATCATGTCCGATTGAATATTATCTGGATGAAATTGACACTAGATACGATTTGGCCTTGTCTGACCATGTTGTAATTACTTTAGTAAATCCCCATTCGCCACCACCATTACGAAATTCATAACGTCGACAATCTGTTGGCTACTGGACTACACAAGCTCCATATCCTGAAGCAGTCTTAGTGAATGTCATAGGCTGTCCAGGCTGTGTTGAAATGAATCTGTATCTGGTACAGTATATTATAAAGGCCTCTAGAACTGTATTTAACAAGATATTAATCCATAATCTCATATGATTTTAACTGTATTTAACCGAGAGAATTGTCCGCTAATCAACATAATAAATTATACATTACTTTACGTTTCTGTTCATAAGTATGGTTGATTGATTGATTGATGGTCGTTTAACGCCACATTCAGCGGTATTTCAGTTACACTGTGGCGTGAACAATTTACAATTTTTATATATTATACAGATTTGTTAATCAGTATTGCAATCCTTAGCACCAGAGGCCATACATCAAAAAGAAAATGAAACAAACCGAAAAGGACAGACATAAGGTTCAAAATTGTTAAATATGTCAAGGATTAAATCATTTTAATTTTAGATGTAAAAATTTAACATATGACGTTTAAATATGTCAAGTAATAAAACATTTCCATTTCAGATGTAAAATTGAGCATTTATGATGTTTACAAATATTTTAATAGCAATAATTTAAATTAAATTTTGTGATACACACCGATCTGTTTAAGAAATCTGATGACAACATTGCCATTAATGCTGTCAAACAAGTCCTTCATACAAGAGACTGTGTAGAACTGTCGCCTAAGAGTGGCGAAATCCAAACAGTCAACTAGTATGTGTTTGATGTCGTACTGGCAGTTACAAATTACACACTTTGGAGACTCTTGTTTGACAAGAAGAAACCTTTTAGTGAGGTGACTATGGCCAATACGACATCGCGTTAGAATCACTTGGTCCTTTCGAGACATTCCATGGGAATACAAGTTTGTTGAGGGCAGCTTTCGCTTCCCTGTCTACAACTGTGTTTCCAGGGATACCTAGATGACTAGATAGATGACTGCGATCATTTAAACCCCATTTTCTGTAGTCCATTTCTCAATTTTATTTAAGCTTAGCTGAATTTGTCTTTCTATATTGTTCATATTTTTGCTCTGTAGCAGATTAAAAGGTCATCTACGTACAGGGAGCTCTCAATACCCTGGTTAAGAACTCAAGCTAAACTATTGATCTAATACTAAATAATGTAGGCGATAGTATACTGCCCTGTGGGACTCCCATCTCCTGCTCTTGACAGTCAGAGAGAGTGGAGCCCACTTTTATTTTAAAACGTCTATCCGATAAAAATTGTGAAACAAAATTGTGGTAGACGACCTCTCAGTGTCATATTTGAGAGGTCTTTTAAAATCCCATGTTTCCACGTTGTGTCCTAGGCATTCTCTAAGTCAAACAAGTCCGACACAACCTGTTCATTTCTTATAAAACCATTTTTAATGAATGTCTCCAAACGGACCAAGTGGTCCAACGTTGACCGTCCTTGTCTGAACCCACACTGGATGTTGGTCAGGAGGTTTCGGTCCTCAAGGACCCAGACAAGACGGACATGAATTAGCTGCTCCAGTCTTACAGATACAACTGGTAAGAGCTATGGGGCGGTTATTATTCTGATCGGTGTGATCTTTACCCGGTATAGGAGCCGGGATTGTAAGGGCCGATTCATTGGCTCTACTAAGAGAAGATTTCAATTCCTCAAGGCTAAACTGTTTGTTGTAATCCTCCAGGTTTTTAGAGGTTAATTTAGGCTTACTCTTCTCCTTCTTTGCCTTAATCCTCTGAAATTCTGGTGAGTAGTTTGCAGAGGATGACTTTTCAGTGAAATTGTCGGCAAGTTTATTGGCAATGTCTGAAGGAGAAGTTAGCAAGACAGAGTTTCCTTCAGATGCTGAATCATGTTCAAGACCTTACGCATAAGTGTTTTAGATGTGATGCCGGACACAAAGTCACGCCAACACGTATGTCTCTTGAATTATAAGTGTGCGCCGAGTTTTAGCTCTGGTGATGCGCACTTTGCTCAAAGTATCTGGTAGAGGATTATATTAAAATGACGCTCAGCCTTTTTACGATCTTTTATGGCATTTTTGCAATCATAATCATACCAGGGTTTACTTTTGGACTTCGGGTTTGTCGAGGTTTTAGGAATGGTTCTGTCAGCAGCAGTGAGTATCATATTTGTTAAAGTTTCTATAGGATCATCTGCTGCAAAACTGACCTGTGGGTCGAGCTCGGCCCTGCAGATCTTTTAAAATGTTGGCCAATCTGCTCTGTTAAATTTCCACCTTGGCATTCTATCCAACGAATTGGAAGAGAGATGCTCAAGGATGATTGGAAAGTGATCACTGCCACAGAGGTCGTGATGCACTTTCCAAGAAAAACCTGCATCTGTGACAGTAAGATCGATTGCAGAGTAGGCCACATTACCTGGATGTAAATAATTGACAGAACCATCATTAAAGAAACAAAAGTTTTCCTGTGACATAAAATTCTCTAAAACTTAGCCCTTTGCTACTGAGGTAATATCTGCCCCACAAAGGGTTGAGGGCGTTAACAGAAATTATTACTTTGGGGTCTAGGCGAGAGGAGGCCGTACTGGCTCTTCCTCTGCCGCAGCCACGGTTCGAGGGAGGAGGGGAACGGATGGCCACCTCCATCTCCCTCCATGGCATCAAAGCGGTGGGAAACAGCAACCAGCTCTGATTCGAGGGACTTTGCAGTTGAAGGCTTTGGAGAAGGAGGGGAAGCCCTTCCTTCAGTTCTTACATTAAATGGCTGTTCAAACTGGAATGTTAGAACACCGTCCCTTGTGGCCTTGGAGGGGCAAGCCTCTGGGCAAGATGGCTTTTTGTTTTTTTGATTTCTTTGCTTGATTTTGAAGCTTTATTTGTTTTTAATGATTATGGTGTTGTAATGGTTTCAGAAGTTTGAGTCGAACTGGCAGATTTATTGTGTTGTTTGTTGGATACATCAACAGCAGAAGGGTGATCATTCCCAAGTGGCCACATAAGAAGTCTGTGTGGAAACAGCCACAGAAACTTTCTTAGTGGCATTGGCGTATGTTTCGGATGATCTGGGAGCATCCGAGACAGAGACAAGACGATATAATTTGAATTTATTTTTCTTTAATAAAATAAGGACAGTCTTAGGAGGATGCCATGTGTGCCTCGTGGCTTTTGCAGCATTTTAATGTTTTATTGCATTCGAAGCCTTCATGGCCTGGTTCATCGCAACGAAAACAATAAGACACCTCTACACTGGGCCTTACCGTGTCCAAATTGTTGACACTGGAAACACCTTGTCGGATTGGGAATGAAGGTATCAACCCTCATTCTGTAAGGTCCAGCGAAGAGGTGTTCTGGAGGTGAAACTGAATTGAAAGTAATTAAATAAGTGTTTAGTTTAATGATTTGTTCATCTTTTTGGGTACTAAAGCGTTTAACGTTAGCTGTCCCTTGGGATCTGGGCTCAGTGTAGATCGTCTCTTCTGAAAGCTCAGAGAGATGCCTGTCCCTATCTCGGATGATGCCTTGCTGCTGTGAAGGGATCTGTGGGGTGAGACAGTTATGGGAGTATCTAATACAGATTTAAGGTTCAGTAGATTTACAGATTGCTGTTGTCTGGTGCATTCTACTCAATTGACCCCATACGCCGCCGCCTTCTGCATTAATCCATATATCTGAATGAAGTAGAGGTTTACTTTATATCGTTATTTAGTCGTCGTTTTGTTTCAAAAGAACGTCTATGCATATTGTGTGTTTTTTTAAGGCTTCTGTTTGCGTTCCTTATCGATAGAATTTGTTCACAATATGGCTCAGTTGGTTGCGTTCCTAATTCTGCTTTGAACAAGTCAGGTTGCCACTTAGCCTGAGAGAAGACTTCCCAATAACATAACTATTATGTAAAAATACGAGTACACATTGCTACTGGATTGGGAAGAACACCGGACATAGAGTAAAATGCGGAAATTTGGATGTGTGATTATACATAGTGACGAATCCTTCCTACGGATTAGGAAGGACACTGAAGCACAAGATTACCACCTGCGTGTACCTATAGACACAAAATTCCATCTATTGCCATTACATTTTTTAACAAAAATGTTTCTTTATATCACACCTAATACTTAACACATAATAAAGCTATCACAAACTCACATAAAACGAAACCTGTACAATTAATTTTCTTACAATATAAAATAATAGCTTTTTCGAACGAAGCAAAATGGCTTCAATGTTCAGAGTTTCTATTTTTTTTATTTAAGGCTAAATCGATCTGCAGAAATAACATTTAGATCCTTTTTCCAAAAGAGTAATTAATTGATGATGAAACCAATATAGATAGATTGAAGCCTTTACTTCATTGGCCTTTAAATTATCCACCTCAGAAGAGAATAATGTAATGTACAGACCAGACTAAATTTACATGAACACAAACTCACTCATGTTTTCGTCCAGATCAAATGAGGGATACCAGATACCCACGTTAGTTGGATCACTCCACGATTGATCTCAAATAACTTAGTTTCGATGGAAAGAGCAACTGACTTGCTGGCATTGAGCCGGTGTTTTCAAATGAAATGTCGCGTGGTTACTGTTCAAAACAATCCCAGGGTGATAAAGGTCCCAATAACAAATGGCGAAATATTTCGTTACCTGTATCCTTCCTGTTTCTTTCGTTAGTTTTTTTAGTAATTTTGAATGATGCGGACCCAATAATCAATGATGAAATATACCGCTACCTGAGTCTTTCCTGTTTCCTGCCTTAGTTTTTTGTAACTTCGTTTTCCTAAAATCCGTAGAACTTCCTATAACTTCCAATGTGTCGTTGATTAAATGACCTGGCTTCCCAGCTGTAGTATCCTGTATTCTGCTCAGTGATAATTGTGTTATCAACTAACACTAATAGTGTGTCGTCTTTAATTTAAATTATATTGATTATCTGATACAGTGTAAAAGACCATTGTTCCATGTGATAGACACGTGATATCAGTGAAACCAATCTGTGTGTGTCTCTGGATAATGTTGTGATAGGTAATCAGTGCTCTGTACCTCTTATCTTCAATGGCTTTGGGATGAGATCTAAACGAGATTCTAGTTTCTGTAGAATGATGTCAGCGTTCTCTAACTAAATCCAGCCGGACTTAAATTACATCGATTTTTTTCTGACTGATCTGAAATAGCAATACCCATTAAGCGAATCGACAGGTATTCTGTGGCGCTTATTTAGTCAACTGATAATGATGAAGAACAGAAAACTATCTACGAGAAATACATTCAAAGTTAACGTAGTATTGTTTTTATTTAGAAATAAAGGCATTGGCTAACTATTAAATGTTGAACCTGTATCTACGATTATTAACGCTATACAAGACTTTGATCGGGTAAGCTTCATAGGTGCTTTAATAATCAATACTTTTACAGTTATACAGTCTTGATTTTGTTTATTTATTTATCAAATGTTAGACCAATAGAACTAAATCCCAATTACAGGTCGTTCCTTTTAATCGAACACAAAATACCGGGACTCCATGCTGAATTCTTCAAACCGAGAAGGCTATGCAAATAACCGTGACGCAGTCCGGCTTAGTTTATTGAAGTTTAAAGTCCTACTTTGTTCTAATTGTATATAAGAACTATTTCGAAAATTGCCATTTATTGGCTGACTGGACAGCCGCGCCTCAAATTGTCCCAGGAGTATATTTTATGGAAAAGGGATACCTGGTTTACATGTAATGTTGATGATCTTTTGTCTGTGACAATATGAGGTCTCTCTGTGGTAATGCAAGATGTGTTGACGTTCAACGGTACAATGGTAAGGTCATTTGTAAATAGGTTTACAAACCGGTTTTGTGTGTTACACAGCTTTACACACCAGATGAACCGTATTGTGTTTTATGCCGTACTCTGGTTTATTTCACGCTTACAATTGCGTGCCAGGACAGCAAACAAGGCTACCGCAACAAAATACAACAAAACAAAATTATAGCATATGCAAGTTTAAAGTTTCAGTTAGTTTATTCCGGAATGGGCTATACAACCCTTCGCTTACACACATTTTATACATCATATAACAAAGAAAAGGATGACGATTATGCCTAGAGGAATTTTACTAAGCCTCTTTTATAAAATTGCCCAGTTTTACTACATCACGTGATAATTTTATATCAAGTATGTCTTTAAGTTTTTATGAAGGTCAGCCTTGAACAAAATCTGTTGTTTATATGTACAGTAGGCCTACTTATTATATTATATGTTTGTAGCTAGGCACGATAAATTTACAATGTACCTAACTAAAGCTTCTTTCAATCAGAGTAAGAGATGAAATTCCTTTACTGAACTAAGTTCCCCACGATTGTGAGTTCCCATTCACGTCCTATACTCACATCTCTAGTTTGACACATCGTCCGCTAAATGAGGTAAATGATTCTTGAATTCAGAAAGTTAGATATATTTCGTTACTTATTTATATGAAACCAGGAGAAATGTTTGAATTTTCAGTGATTTGGGTTGTTTTATGTGAAAGAAATATTAGTAAACATGAAGTAAACTCCATTCACTATATTTACTTGATATTCATTAAGAATCCTAGAAATACTAGTTTTGTAAACAACTTGATTTGTGTTATAATATGATTAGGACTCTTTTAATATCCGTTCCACATGACAAGCAATAACTACATCATGTCATATTTAATCTGCTTGTATATAATATTGATTGATGGTAGAATACCAGAATGCTATGTAGTCTTTCTTCTCGTTCTCATTTTGTCACCAGGAGATCCAGAAATAACGGTTTGAGATTAGCCGATTAGGGGATTATCTTCCACGGACAGTTCATAATCAGTGTATCCAGGGACCAGTCAATACATCAGTGATCATGGATATTGAATTCACCAACATGTATAGTTCAGTTTTCTACAGAAGCATGGAAGTGACATTCCAAAAATAAATCGGCCTCATTCCTCTCTCAATTGTTTTGGAAAACTTAAAATGTTAGACTTAACTTATTTTAGTAACATGTAATTCTGAGAAGAACAAATCGTCGCTGTATATTTAATTTCAGGACAGGCACATGGACGAAACCCGAAAACTGATTTTATTACATCCTAACTAATGAGTAGTAAAATATACCAAGAAAATAAATTCCCAAATTTCTTTGCTACTGGATGTATCGATGACCTCAGTAGTAAGTTATAGTGGATCAGTTTACCAATTAAATCAGGAACTCATATAACACTACAGAAAAAGACGGCTATCTGAACAGCAATTCTAAGACTTAAGTAGTATTTCACAATACACATTGCTTGTTCATCATTAGAGGCAAGTCACTGTGGACCATTTTACGACAGGACGGTGCTAACAAATTTCAATCAGTGTTCTGTAGGATGTAAGATGGTGCATATGTTACCATCTTAAAATCTTTTAGCGAAAGAGACGGCAGTAGCCTTAAGTATTTATTTGATCCTAAACTATATAACACTATATAGCAGCCTCCCAGTCAATAAATCTAACCTTTGTGTGAAAGTTTAAAGAATAGTGGTATTTCACTTTATTTTATTCGATTTTAACAGCTTAAGGATACTACCGCTAGTCAGCAGTAACATCTCATGAGACCCTTGTATTATTGAGGATTTTGCAACTATTTCCACATGATAAGTATAATGACCACGTATATAGTTAGTAAGAGAAGGACTTCAAGATTCGAAAATGATGCGATATTATAATTCAAATTATTTTATAATTGCAAAAATGAGTAAAAGCCTTAAATTGTTTTAAGAAATTGTCGTTTATTTCTAACTCTTATTTCTCAGAAATAACGTATGTGATTGACCGAACTACATATTTTTTAAAGATTATTTCCGTAAATTTAATATATAACATGTTTTGTTTTTTTTTAATTGACCGAAAAGGCGAAATACAGTTTTATATATTTGTTGCATTTTGTAAATAATATTTTTGTAAAACCTATCTTTAATTGAAGGTTTTTACTCCAAATTCTGGGCAAAGTCTGCATCGTTGAATAGCTTCACACCTTTGTCAATGCTACCAGTAGGTGTTCTTTACCAGGTATGATTTTTTTGCATAAATAATAGTTCCAAAGCTCTGGCTGAATACACACTTAAGACACAGGTCTGTCACTTTGACTAAAGTCATCTGTGTAAATACGTCTCTCGCTTATATCTAACTGTCATCTGGTCAGTTCGATTGCACACCCCCAACAGTCAAGTTCCTCTTTTGTGGATTGGCTTGTGATGACGACCAGCAGGTAGTCAGCCTAGGTGAGATAATCCCTTTAATCCTTTGCGCCTGCTCGCGCAGGTGATCTTTGAGACACCGATTTTACACTTGCAATCTAAAAATAACATACTTAAAAACGGATTTTTTAATGAAAGTTTTTGCATTATCAAGATAAAATACCAAACATGACAGAATGTCAACAACAAGATAAAGGTCAAAATTTTACCCCTGACTAGCGGTAGTATCCTTAACTGTTATATTTCTAATCAAGGTAAACCCCGATAAGTATCTATCTAAAGATAAATTGTATATAGCGAATATTCCACCCGTTTTATCAATAAAGACATCAGAATCTGTAAGAATTATTCCCATGCTACTTTTCTGTTATTTAGATCTCTGGATAAGTGTAGATAACAAAATATAAAATATCAGTAGGCCTAAGTTAAATTTTTGTAACAAAAAAAACTGCCTTCATAACCTATATTTATTTAATTATAATTGGCACTCAAATGACGGCATGCCAGCCCCAGGGGTTAAAGGAAAGAGCCCTCATCACAACAGACAATGGCAAGATACAAGGCATGCTCAGGCCGTTATACATGTGCCAAAATACAAACTATTCAAATTGACAGTGCCAGACGCCACAACAGAACGCATTCATGTGAGCCCTGATCTCAGATAGCACCAGGGCAAAACGAAGCTCCAACCGCCCGCTTACGTATTGTGTCTTAAAAAAAATAACGGGCAGGAAAAATTTAGCATACATCCCTTATGTAGTGGAAAAGAAAGGTGAGAATACAAAACAAAAAAAGAGAAGATTTTAAGATTTCACATTGATTAATTTGACTCCCAGCTCCCGACAAGACACACACAAAAACATCTCTGATATATGGGAGTGGAATTTTGTGGGGAAATGATGTTTAGAGCGCATGCTCCTTACCGCTCAGCCAATCAATAATCTGGTGGTGTTTATATACCGTTGGCTTTTCATTTATCGTTAAGACACCTCAGTCTTACAGACGCAGAGAGCAAGGCAGACTGATATAGCTGATATCATCGATTGTTACCATTCCGCTTATTTGTGTAGAATAAACTGGAGACAACGAGAGAGAACAGGACACAATACATACTGTGGTGTTAAGAAGAGACAATGTGGATAAAGCTATGTTTGTGAATGTTCAGTTTCAGATGTCTTCTTATTCAATATGTGAACAAATTCGGAAGGAGGAAGAATTAGGAATTAAACGATCTAAAGTCTGGTAAGTTGTCATAGCGTTAACTACTGCTCTTAACTATAGTATTACCGTTTAAGAAAGGACATAACATGTTTTCTTAAAGGACACCACACGCCTTCGTACAAACTCGTATGTTTTATTCTCAACGTTGTTTCGAACAACTGACAATCTGTCGAGTGTTTAATAATACATTTATTAACTTGAATATAAATCCCTACTTATGTAAATAAGACATGTGTTGCGTCTTTTCAAATTAACAGTGTTTACAAAAATATTGAAAAACAGAAATAAAAAGAAGGACATCTTATCATAATGGATATTGTCTCAGACACAGACCGCTAGCACAATTTACTGCCTCGCTTAAACTACAAAGCAAAGGGAACATAGTCTCCGTTAAATTCTTAACATTTACTTTGCCGCCGTCACACAAGTGAATAACCTTAAGTACGGTGTCAAAAACCATTCAAACACATATAGCGATCGCGTTGACTATCTCCTCACAACTAGAAAGTTTTTTTGGATTGGATTTATTTCAGGAATGAGCCATTCGGCCCTCTCCTGTCAAATACATTTACACAATACAGGACAATATTACAGATGGCTTTCTCTGTGCCTAGAGGGGAAAACATATCATACAGTTCTTCGTGATCTCAAAGCTAGAGCCTCATTCAGACAATTACCTTATTTAAGCATATTTATTATACGCACGTCTTATGACTGACGTATTATGGTATGGGGTTGTCCGTCCGTCTGGCTGGCTGCTCGTTTTTGTCCACTTTTTGGTTTCCGGCCATTTACTTGAAAATAGCATATCGGATTCTGATCAAATTTGGTAGGAATTTTTCATGTGGCAAGATTTCGAACGGGATTGAGTTTGGCATTAGCCGCCTAAATGTGGCGCTACCTGGTGACAAAGTCTAAATTTGCTTTCCAGGTGTTAACTTGAAATCTGATTATCAGATTATTATCAAACTTGGCAAAAGTGTTCCATGTGGCAAGATGTCGCATAGCTGAGTTTGGCGTGTGTATGCCTTGTCCATCCGTCTGTCTGTGCGTCTGTCCGTTCACTTTTTGGTTTATGACCGTTAAATTGAAACTTATCAAACTCTAGATGTAGCTGATCTCCGCCGACAGGTGGCGCCACCTGATCATCGGATTCTTTTTAAACTTTCTAAAAGTATCCCATGTGTCAGGAGGTCGCATTTGTTAGTTTGGCGTGTGTACACATTGCTCGTCCGCCTGTCTGTCTGTGTCTCCATTCCCTTTTCGGTTTCAGCCGTCATCTTATCGGACTCTCATAACACTTGGTAGGAATATTGAATGTGCCAAGATGTCGCATGGGATTGAATTTGGCATATGTCCGCATACAGGTGGCGCCACCTGATGACAGCCTTAATTTGGTTTCCAACTGTTAACTTGTAATCCGTTTAACGGACTCCATTTTTCAAGATGTCGCATTAGTGTCCGCCACTGTGTGTCCATTCCCTTTTTGGTTTCTGGTCGGTAACTTGAAAATCGCTTTTGGGACTCTAATACAAGTTGTTAGGAATATTCTATGTGGCAAGATGTCGCATTGGATTGAGTTTGGCATATGTCCGCGTGCAGGTGGCGCCACCTGGTGACCGAGTCTAAATCTGGTTTCTAGCTGTTAACTAGAAATCCTGTTATCGGATTCTTATCAAACTTGGTAAAAGTATTCTATGTTGCAAAATGATGTCTTAGGGGATTGAGTTTGGTTTGTGTTTGCCTACAGGTGGCGCCCCCTTGTGTTTAAGATTTGGAATAAACTTTGTTTCCAGCAGTTTACTTGAAAACTGTTCATCAGATTTTAAATATTTCATGTAGTTATATGTTGTGTAGCATTGAGCTTGTGGCCCCTTAAAAAACACCATGATAGCATGGTAAAAACGGCCAAAATCCCGTGGTACACCATGGTACCATGGTAAACACGGCCAAAAACCCATGATATACCATGGTTTATCATGGTAAACCACATTTTTTTTTACCATTCTATAAGACGGATTTTAGTCCGTTTTTACCATAGTGATTTTTTTAATAAGGGGCGCCACCTGGTGAAAAAATGTTGTTTCCGGCTGTTTGATTTCGGGGCGTTAACTTCAAAATCGCTTATACTCTACTGGCTATCAGTAAACTGAGGCAGGTTTGCTTAAAGTGGTATAAACTTTAAACCATTGTTGCACAACGTCACGATTAAGTTTCATTGTGACGTGACCAAAATTAAACCTGGTTTATCTTTTGAACAACCCATCACAGGCCACCACACTTGGTACGAATATGCCATGTGACAAGATGTAGCATTGGATTGAGTTTGGTGTATGTCCGCATACAAGTGGTTTCCTCGACAAACAATCAATCAAAGTAAAATTAATTCAGAAAGCAAATGACCAGAACATGATTATTTTATGTTGGCATATATTGCGACTTATTTGAGCCCTAGTTGTTTCGACATTCAATAACTATTTAAGTTTTTGAACACTTGACCATGAATATGACTTTTTATCAAAATACTTTTTCACAAGGATCTCAATACAAATTACAACATAATAAAAATGATATTCGTCTTCTACTTTTCCAGATCTATACATTTTACACAGGCGATGGCCTCGGGGAATGCTTTTATATCTACCTGTCTCGATATTTAGAAAATAATATGACCACTGTCTTTTAGGAAAATCTATATACGGCTCATGCTTTTCCTCTAGTTGAGTGGAAATAAGCATTTAAAATGGAAATGATTAATCGAGTTTGTAGACCTTTAAACACAGATAGCCATCCGCATGACATCGTCAACACTATAAATGGAGATGTTGACAAGTGGTCTATGTCTGGAAATAATCAGCACCTGACTCCAAATGTGATAGTCTACCGACTTTCTTGTCCACAGTGTATAACAAACACAGTGGGTTTCTCTAAAAAGACAGTATTAAATTTCTTCTGGCTAGCCGAAATGTCATCAATAGTAATTGATATATCATGTAGGTTCGGTTTGGATTGTTTGTTGTTTGTCGTTTCTAGCACGATATTCTCACCGTGCAGCTATGGAGGCGGATGTATCGAATAGAAGAGATGTGTTTTCTGAAGACCGTAAAGTATTTCAATCATTGCTAACTGCATCATAACAAGTTGAAGAATCGAGGTATACCGCGTGTGCCCGAAATTTAAAAAAAGTCAGAAAGACAAGCTCTTTGTCTTGATCTTTACTGTGATCCTATTTAGTTTTATTCTATTCCATTCAGCGACTGCTAATAATAAGAAGACCATGAACGCGAGACAGCACTATAACCCGTGAAATCCAATTTTAAAGCTAAATTAAAAGTCTTTCTAAATAGCTTGGCATTCATTTTGCTTTGAGTTTAACACCGTCCATTAACAAAACGATACATAACTTATTTTCCCCAGTCTTTCATATATTTATAACACTGTTCTGGCCGTGTGAATTCACAAATGATACTTTTATTTGCTATTTGTCATCGTATATTTATAACTCTCTTTCAGAAAACAATGGAGAGGGAACGCTTGGAGGACATGATAAACGATCTCTTGTCTTCAAAAGACAGCCCAGAATTACTTCTCAATTTTTCAAATTTAATTGACAACGTAACTTCCAGAACTATTTTCAACTCAACAATGGCGTCATCAAGAACTTCATTTAAAACAGAAAAGATTCTGGTGACGTTCTTGGCAATTGTCGGTATAACATCTAACTTGTGTTCCCTAGCCGCCATGTTGCACATACCCAGATCCTTTTCAACCAATCAGCGGCTGATTGTAAATCTACTTATTACCGATTGTTTTGTCAGTGTAGTTGTGTTAGTACATATTCTGAACAACTCTCTTTCTCCTTTCTTCTCTCTCAGTGATGACTATGGTGAGAGATTGTGTGTATATATGATACTAGATTCTCTCGTCATGACTGGACACACGGTGTCTCTCCTAACTCTAGTTGTCTTGGGCTTTGATCATTTCCTGGCAATAAACAAACCCTTACAATATTTAAACGTGTTCACGCGGAAGCGAGCAGCAGTCACTCTCGTTGGAGTTTGGATGGTTGGGCTCTTGGGTGGATTTTCTGATTTTCTCATCCCTT
>JAUELC010299572.1:0-10070 GCA_031471745.1 Cryptochiton stelleri
AGTAAAAAGGCGACCGTATTATGTATTGGCGTTACCATGACCTTTGACCTGTGTAAATATGGTTGTACAGGTTGTACAGGAAGGCTTTTTGCTTATTATGGGAACTGGGAACGGTAAAACTACTGAAGGTGGTCTCAGCGGTTGAATCATTCCGTTGATTGTTAGGCTAATACTCCAAACAAAATGCGTAGTGAAGTAGAATTGACACTGTTTTTGCTGCCAAAACACCTAAAGCGACTTATAGTAAATAATATAGTTGCTTTGTTGTAATTACATAGTCAAAAATAATTGAAAGAATAAGATAAGCATATAATGCATTTGTTGTAATGTATATACTGACCTAAGCCTAAGTCTGTCTAGCCGTCTATTATGAAGTGTTTCTCACACACAACATCGTTTGATCCTCCATGGTTTCAATAACTTAGGAGTTTTCTGTTCAACTCGCTTCACTGCAACTCGCCATTTTAACTGTGCATCGTTCTCTTGGGGTGACCACAGTTTTTTTTTACGACCCGGAACCATAGAAAGATTTGCTAGAGTTTTCTGACAGTAAACTGTATCTTCACCCTGTTAAAGCTGTATGGCTGATCATACCCCTTACGACAGTGTGCGCCTGAGCAAAATACGCTGGCGCACCCCATTCATGCAGGTATACAGCAAATAAAGTAGCAGAAAGGGTCCCTCGTCTTACACCTTTTTTAACCGTGAAATATTCGGAATAGGCTTTACCCCATTTTACACAAATTGCTGAAGGCAAGACCACACATACAATAAGTTAAACATATATAATGGAACGCCTCTGTGGCTGAGCTTTTCAAACAAAGACCGGTGTTTAACGCAGGTCGAACGCCTTGCTTGCGTCAATGAAACACGTAAACACAAGGCTATCATTTGAACGATAAAACTCAATGATCTCTTTGACCACATAAGAACATAGATCTGTAGACCTCTTAGGTTTAAACCCGAACTGTAGCTCATTGGAATATAACAGACCCTCACATCTAGAAAATATAACACTCTCCAGAACTTTAGAAAGGACAGTGGCTATAGCTATTGGATGGTAGTTATCAGAACTAGTTACGTTGCCAGATTTATTTTTGATAATTGGTGTGATAATTACTTTGGTTAACTCAGCAGGAATGCAAGCATGGTGCAGCATAGCATTGATACACAGAGATAGGTGCAGCAATAATTCATCACATGCATATGTCAAGTGCTCAGCATAAAGACCATCTGCACCAGCAGATTTATTTAATTTCAATGATTGCACAATATCATACATTTCAGCAATGTACACCAAATGGATGAATTCAACACAAGCATTATTCGAGATTTAGAGAACACTATACTTTTTCTTTTAAAGACCAACAATGTTATCATCACCATGGGCTAAATCAATTTGAAATGGTAGAGACATATTTTTATAATTTAAAAGAATAAGTCCTTGCCAAAAATCCTTAGTGGAAATATTAGAGTACGCATTCGCCATTTTATCCGCACGTATATTAGCCTCATTTTGTTTACATGTACGGAGGACATATTTAAAGGAACGCCTGCATTCACATATACGATTATACACGTCTCCATAACGAACACTGCCTTGGCTTCGCCAAAGCAGAAAATAAACCGAGCTTGGGAATGTAGATCAGAAATATGTTATTTCCATCCAGGAACAACGGTTTATTTATTTTTACATTTCTTTTCTAGACAGATGTTACTTGCAAACTTTAGAAAATTAAATATATCAGTGTTATTCTCACAAATAGCGACATTGCGATTACAATTACTACAATCACGACATAAAATAGCATCAACTGGAATATCTATTTCACTGAGGTATAATTTCGTTGTGTCCGAAATCTTTTTAAGATCGGCGTCCAAAAGATAATCCAATTGTATATTAAAACTGTAGATTTGTGCCGAGGTGAATATGATTGTAAAGATAGTAGATCAGACCATGGTGTTTTAGAACAAATGGGCTTATGATCTAAACATACAAACTCATGTTTAACTTCAATGTCAGAGATAACCTTATTTACATGGGTGGACGTGGCACAGTAATCAAGCCACGAGGTTGTGTTATGAACGTCACAAACGCGTATGTATTATATGGAAGCTGTTTAATATCGGATGCATGGCGATTACAAGATTCACAAAAATCATTCAATTCTAGACCGAATGGTCGACTAGGATGTGCTTTGAAATCCCCTGATTTTACCCACATAATCACCATCGTGTTCGAAATTGTCCACATAATCAGTAGACATATATACACATAATACAAACAGTTTGGAGTTCCCAGATAATCACTTTAAACCAACTAGCCTACAATCATATTCAATAAATGTAGCTGAAGTTCCAGAAGATTTATTCCAGGGAATAGCAACTCCTCCATGAGGGCGCCCGGTACTTAGCTTAGTATCGTCAACTGCGGACACTCCGCGGCCGTGGAAGTAATTATGGACACAATTCAAAATATCCAATTCAGTATGATATAACCAAGTTTCTTGAGCACACAGATATCTGAAGTGTCACAGAGCGCATTAATTTTAGGAAGCGAAGATTTCAGAGATTGACAGTTGTATGATGAGATGTGCATTACCATAATATGTGTAAGTGTCAGTAATTATAAGCGTAGTTATCATTTTCGAACCATTCCCTTTCGTCATGCCTCCAAGTATTCACCATATAAATTGACCTTTTATATTTGAATCAGAATGGACTTTTCTTTTGTAATATTTACTAACCAGAACAACATAAGGCCAAAATTCACAATTAAGCAATGTTTTGGAGTATCGAGCATTGACACTAATCCAGAATAAGGAGTGAGTCATACCTGGTTGGTAGCTATTCGCAAACAATATCTATATCACTTTTGTCCTCAACATATTTGGCTACTTGATCACAATTTGTGTCTGGGTCGAGTCGTGTCAACACTAGTTCAATAGGTGGGAAGGATCCTAACACCACGAAGCTGTGCAGAAGGTCTGCTGCTGCTTCGATTACTTACTGGCTTAAAACTTGTTGATTCATTATTATTATTTAATGGAGTACTGTATGGAAGCCTGATGCGGCCATTTCTGATTTCCCGATTTCTAGAAATCTAGAAAAAAAAAATCCTTATTTTCTTTTTTTTCGCCTAAAGGAAAACTCGAAAAAACCAAACTTGCTGTCAAATAACGTTTTTTTCGCGTTTCCTATTTAATGCGAAAACACGAAAATTTGACATATTTCGCGAAATGCCATGAAGTTTCGTTTTTTTCTAGTTTCTTGTTAAGAAGAAATTACGAAAAAAAGAAAGTTCGTTTTCGCGTTATTTAGATTTTTCGCCTTAACGCAAAATTCGATGAGATTTCGTTTTTGCGCGATTTAGCGAAACTGAGAAAAAAAAGAAACTTGTCATTTCTTGTTTTCGCCGTAACTAGAGAAAACATGCTTGTCCTTCTTTTCTTTGCAATAAACTGCGCATGACCGGAATCGTATATCAAATTAACAAGGTATGTTTTTTTTGTTGTAAAGATATTCCTCAATATTTGCATTCTCTGTTTATAGATAATATTTAAAATAACAACGGTTCAATCTGGCTTGTAATGTATTTATTGGGATCTTCCGGGAGCCTTTTCAAAAGTGAACAATAATATAAGTGGCATTTAAGATCATAACAACTGTCCAGATGATAAATTGCTGATTTGTCACAACAACAACACATGCTGTATTGTTCTTCGTTTTCCCTCCATATTTCATAAATTTGCATTTATTTTTCTTCATACGTTCGACGATTTGTTCCTCAAGTATATTGTAACCTACTGCAATTATTTTTATATGCATGATTAAACTATTAGTCGATCAATAGACCGCCGAAATAGGGGAGTAGAAATTTAGAAAATCGATAAAACGCCTAAAAGTGCCAAAAAGTTGAGAAATCTGAACTAAACTATTTTGAACAGTGCGCAAAATACATATCTCAATATTATTGGACGGGTTATTCCAAGGAATATAGTCTTGTATTTGCACTGTACGGCGCGACAGATATCGTCTACTTCCGGTGAAAATTACAAGACTTACAAGGCCATAAACATAAACAATTTTTTTTTTTTTTCCATTTCATTTTCTCAAGTTTGACGATTTGTTGTTTAAGTATATTATAACCAAGTGCAGTTATTTCTATTGGCATAATTAAATTATTAGTCGTTCAATAGGCTACCAAAATAGTTTTTGTTTGTTTTTTGTGGATGATTAAATTTACGCCGTATTTAAGGTTATTTCACTCATATGACGGCGTGTCAGCCCAATAGGTGAAGGAAACCAACCCCGACGTCACTGGCAACAAACAATGACAAGATGCAATACAACCACAGGACATAACAGGACTACAACATATCGGCTCCCTGTTGCCGCTTAGCTCTGAAAGAACCAGGGCTACAGGAAGCTCCCTCCACCCGCACCAAAATAGGGGATCAGAAGATAAAAAAATCGTTTAAACATCTTAAAGTCAATAACGATTCGTCATAGAGAGCTGAATTTAATACTGAAGATTTATTTTATGAAGACAATACAAGTTTACAAAATTCATGCCATTTACCTAAGTAGTTTAAAAGTTGGAAAATCAGAACTAAACTATTTTGAGCATTTTACAAAGCACGTATCTCAATATTATTGGACTGATTGTATGTATCCGTCAGAATGGCGTAGTGGTTATCGTCTCCTAACCAGAAGATCGGTTGTTCGATCACAGCTTCAGACATTTTTTTTGTTGTTTGTATTTGTTACTTTTTCCGATGTAGTAATAAGATTGATTCATTGATTGGTGTTTAATGCCGTACTCATGTATATTTCAATTATACGACGGCGGTGTACTCCCAACAGTAAAGTAAAGTAAAGTAAAGACGGCTGATTGTTTGTGAGGATGCAGTGGAGTTTTTAAGTTGTATAGCAACAAAACAAATCAGTTTTTATTATTTAATTTATTTTGTTTCAAATACGGTAATCTAAATTTGGTAATTAGCAATAGTTGATTGATTACTGGTCAGACGACTGGCCAGAGTACATTATCTTCATACAGCCAAGCTTGTACCGGTGTCTGCCACCCAGGACGCGCCGAACAGTAGGATGCAGTAGCCGAGCCTGTGTGTGGTTGACATCGGTCGTAAATGATATAAATGAGACTTTCATTTACACTATTACAAAATCTGAGGTAATAAAGATATTACTCGTTAGTAGGGAAGATTTGGTTTGTTTGTTTTTGTTTTTTTGTAAATTACATAGACCTATATTTCATCAACTGAATGATACCGACATTTTCCTGAGTGGCGTAGCATCGACTGCATGAAAATATTAATTGTGTCTCTCATTTGATAAAATGTATTAGGTAATTACACAGCAAATTACAAATAGTCTATTGATTATATATTTACAGTGATATTATTTTTACGTACTAAATGTATTGACGAGTGGTGAATGGTATAAATGTTAGTAAGCTAAATGTTGTTTCCATTACAACTGTCATCCGTTCGTTTTGTACTTGCTGTGGAGACAGTGTCACCATCGCTGGCTGGTACATTACTTCAACTGACCAACATGTTTAAAGACTTTTTGCAAACACATTTATTCGACTTCAAAATGATGGTCACCTTTCTAGGTGCAAATATCTGACGAATTTTACAAGTCACCGTCATGTAGGAACGAAGGCTGTCATTTGTGCGTTTATAATAGCTCTGAATGAAAGGCTTCAGGGAGTTCACGCCGTGACGTCTCTCGCTGGGATATCGCCAACTCAGCCGGTAGGCTGATACCGTAACTTTGATGTTTTTTTACGGGGAGAAACACTATTTTATCTTTGTATATATGGTATTTTAACTTTAAAAACTATCAGATCTTCGGTTAACCTTTACGAAAATAATGCCATTTATGTAAATAATTTAAAAGTTGTGAAACCAAATCTAAACATATGGAAAAGTGTATCTCAATATTATTGGACAGATTGCCCGCATCTGTCAGAATGGACTATAATGTTAGCAGTGTAACTAGGGAACATTTGTGGTACCAACTGTTGTTTGAAAATCCTCGGATGAGTTGTAAAGGCAGATGTCTTAAATCTGATACATTTATAAAGGCTGGTGTTACTTTAGTCAAACATTTACTCCACGAGACTGTTCCGGTTACCTCCCTGTAGCGGGTAAATCATTCTGTTCCCGCGAGATTTGCCTTCGATTTGTGCAATTATTTTTGTTGTAAAAGTTATTGAAATGTGTTTTTTTAAAAGAATAAAACATTAAACAGAGCACATTGGGAACATAATTTGTTTTTATTGTATTATTTGCATAAATCACAAATTGTCTCCCTTGTACTATTATGGCGCGTATATATGTGATAGTCGCTATCTAGCGCGCTAGCCAGCTTAGGGGCGACATCTCTGTTGAGAATGGCGGGTATATGTGACATTATTTCTGAATGTTGTCCTGAGGTACATCGAGGTAAAGTGCAGGCAATGTACAAGTCTTGTATACCAGCTGAATGGGGACAAATTTCCCAGCATGATACGCCAAGTGGAGAGGTAGATATTGTTGTTGATACTAAAGGGGAGAACAAATTGGTAAATACACTTACTAATAAGGTATTCTATAGTGTATTGCGTGGTAGTATAGAAGATACTTGCGTATGTTTAAATGCTTGGTCTATTTTGTTTCCCAAGTTAGATTTTGACTCTTTTTGCAGACTTGCCTCATTTACTGTAAAATCCCCGGAATGTAGGGATTTGGATTTCCGTATCCTTCATTATGCTATGTTTACAAAGGTCAGATTGTTAAAGATTGGTAAGGTAGGCACAGTTCTTCGTGACGTGTAATTCTCCTCAGGAATATTTGCTGCATTTATTTACAGAATTTATTTTAATTTCTTCGTTTTCTACTTATTTTGCTGAGAAATAAGAAGTATTGTTTCAGTCGGGTCCTGTTAGTTACCTAAACGGTATTAACTATAAAGTTATTTTATTATTTGGTTATTCAGGAAAACATACAAAGGTTAATGGTACTTTCATTAACCTCTTTAAAATGTAGAAATGTATGTATGTATCATAACAAATCTGTTGCAGTTTTGAAGTTATTTAAGTTCTATTGTGTAAAGTCTATCAAACAAAGACGAGCTTATTATAAGGAGAAAGGAAATCAAGCGAAATTTGACAGGGATTTTTTTAATTCTTTTTGTTTCCACAAGCAAATGTTTCCACAAGCAACAACGGGACATTGGTAATGAAACATGAATTGAAGTATATTACTGTTAATTATCAGTTCCAAAACTTTCTGTGATACATTTTTTTAAACTTGGGATCGATAACTGTATTGTTATGTAACCAATTACTTTGATGATGAATAAAGAACATTTATCAACAAACAAAAAAACAAACACACACACTTCCTAACCCGAAGATCGATGGTTCGATCCCAGCTTCAGGCAATTTTTTTTTTTTAATTTGTTATTTTTTCCGATGTAGTTTGTAGCGTTATGAGGTAATAAGCTTGGTTGATTGATTGATTGATTAAATGGTGTTTAACGCCGTATTCATGGGTATTTCAATTATGTGACAGCAATGTAGGCCTCCAACAGCAAATAGCCACACTGACACAAAGCATAAAATGTGAAGTGATTTTCTCTGTTGGAAAATTAATGTTCCTCCAGTGCTAAGTAAAGACAGCATGATTATGCTCGGAAGATGCTGCCCATAGCCAGAGAAAGTCTGATCTTTCGTTGAACTTTGGTCACCTGTGGACACAATTGTTTATGTTCATATATATAGCTTAGCTTGCTATACCTGTATTTACTCTGTGGATGGTGTTCTGTTGGACACCGCAACGTAAGTGTTATAATATCTTTGTCCAAGTCATTGTGTTTGTGTTTATACATCAGAGAGATTTGAAATTAATAGTGAAGATTTTTATTTTGAAGCCAATGTAAGTTTGAGAAAATTATGTCATTTACTTTAATAGTTGTAAAGTTGTAAAATCAGATCTAAACAATATGGAATAGTGGGCAAACCACGTATCACAATATAAGTTTGCAAAACTCATGCCATTTACTTAAATTGTTGAGAAATCATAATTATTAACTACTTTGAGCAGTGCACAAAACACATATCTAAATATTTTTGGACTGATTATCAGTATCTGCTAGAATGGCTGGAGGTTAACGCCCTTGTCTGTTAACCCGAAGATCGCTGGTTCGATCCCAGCTTCAGGTTAATTTTTTTAAAAAATTCTTTCCGATGTAGTTTGTAGCGTTATAACCTAAAGGGTTGGAAGGACACATCAGAGAGATTTGGAATTCATACTTAAGATTTTTATTATGAAGGCAATATTAGTTTGAGTACATTATGCCATTAACGTTTATAGCTTAAAAGTTGTGAAATCAAATCTGAACACATGTAATAGTGTACGAAACACGTATCTCAATATTATTGGACAGATCACCTGCATATAATGTATGCCAGAATGGTATACTCCTCTGTTAAAGCAAATTTCAAATTATTTTTATTTTTTAAATTTATTTTGTGATGTTGATTGTAGAGCTATGACAGAATAAGCCTGGAAACCGTATAAGCGGGTTCGTTCCGGTTATAACATCTAGTTATTACTGATATTTTATAATTTTTTTAATTTGATGGACGGAAAGTGAGTGAGAAAGCTCGAGCAAAGCTGAGCTTCTGACCTATATTAGGCTACATAGGACGAATGGCCAATAGAACCAACAATTCTCCGAAAAACTGCAATTTTGTCTTAAAGCGTGTCAATTAATGATCATGGGCTCAAATCGAAGAAGATACATGTATCTATAATTATTAACTGCAAGTCTTTATTTATTTGCCAACTGAATAGTTTTATTTAAACAGTGTTTAAACTTCAAATTCTGAACAAAATATCGTTCATACAAGCTTTTAAATCAAGATTTCTCTGTCACTCACCATCCATCAAATTATTTTTTTTTATTTAATATCAATTAAAGAATGACTACAGGCGAGCAAACTCCTATTCTAGGCAGTTGATGGAATAGATTGATATCTGTAATGCAGAGCCATTTAAAAATATTTCTTCGAAACAAGTAGACCTCCAGGCAGCTATCAACAGTTGATAAAGATATGACATAAACTGACAAACATGTATTATTTTGGTCTTTCCGACTTGAAATATACACTGATTAAAAACTGGCAGTTAAACACTTTCTGAAAAGTCGTTGCTAACTGCTATTTACCTGTTTACATCATGTCACTCAGATTTGTTCTGTAGCTGAACAATACTTTTTTTATTTCGAGAAACACTTCTGTCAAAGGCACAAAAAACTGAGTGATACAACGTTCTGTCAATTTACAAAAAATAGAAAAACGGGAATGTAGATCTGGGTGAAACAACAACAACAGTCACCAAACAAAACAAAAAAAAACCGGCCTTACCCAGTATGATGAATAACATCATCTACAAATTATACGTTATCTACATGAAATATAATTGATAATGATCTCATAATAAATAAAAATACCTGTTGCTATCGCGTTGACTGTTCAGAGTCGTATTTACACTTCCCGAAAACTTTCTCGAGTGACAGATAACTTCCAATTTGCGCGCCCCATCACGTCAAAGCAACGAATCTAAAATGAGAGACGAAAGATCACCTCAACAGGCCAGACCGAGTACCAGTCAATTTTGTCACCTTGAGAGATATAATACCATTTTTTAAAAAAATATTATATATCTATTGCTCTGTTGTTTTTCTAATGAGCATAAATTTCTCCTCAAATCACACCTTTCAGAAGTGAAGTTACATTCCTAATTACCACATCCCCTTTCGCGTCTCACCAGGATGAGCAATCAGCTGTTTTTCAGGCAACTCTTTATTTCTTACTGAAGAAATGCGCTTATGAGTGTGAAACAAAACATCTTTAGTTTTCAGTTTTAATAGGGGAAAACCAAAATGAAGGGTTTTGGTTATTCTACATGGTAAAAGGACGGTTATCATTCTATTTAAGTTCGAAAACGTGTGTGTCGAAATAGTTTTTTTTTTCAGTTTTGGTGGAATCATGGAGA